>PGTU02000533.1:0-12689 GCA_002896215.2 Cicer echinospermum | reverse complement strand
CTAGATCATTCACACACACCACATCAATTGCAAGGCAAATAATTACAATTCATCACATTTTATATCATATATCAATATCAAGGATAGATATAAACAAAACACAAAATGAATCAAATACACAATTCTACAATAATTCAACTATCACACGATCTTCAAAAATTAAAATCAAACATCCTAAAAACTTTCTAATTCACATTTTAACCTTCACAAAATTCAAGTTTGCTCATTAGTCAATTATTACTCAAAGGGCTTCTGCCATACGTACGAAGCCCCGAATGAATTGTGGGAAATACGGTATTCCCGTTCATCTCACTTAAATTTATACTCATGCATTCCTAACTCACTCTCACCCGCATACCTAATTTGATGCTTCATAAGATATAAGGACCTAAGATTTTCCAGCACCATGAGATGTCGAACACACGTCCAAATAGTCCAAAAAGCATAGACGAATTTACAAAGAGTCAATGAAACATGGCTGATAATTTCCGATGCAATAAAAATCGCATTATATAGTAATAAATATTAGGCGAAGAACATATTTCAACGTCGTGAAAGCATGTTTATTAGAAAAGGTCTCACTAACGTAATGGGGCCGCCGACAAGGGTCCGACATCAACTTTCACCGAAACACGCAAATGAGTAGTGCTTCTTGAAGATTCGACGAGAGGAATCCAAAAATGATGTCAGCTTTTTCAAGACGATGACGTGTTGGCCGGAGTTTGGCAAACACAGCCGCGACGAGGTGAAAACCCAGTTATAACGATTGGCGTTTGAAGCATAGGTAATGGAAGAGGGTGTTTTGTGGAGTCCAAATATGGTCTCAGTTTTTCATGGTGATGGTCGTGGTGGCCGAATCTTGATCAAAAGGTGGAGGTGTGAATTTTTGACAAGAGGAATAGGGCGTTTAAGTTGCGATTCAAGTTGGAAATGAAATAGAAGATCACAACGATCACAAACGTGGTCTCGGTTTTACACGAACTTCGGTATAAGTGGTTATAATTGAAGAGAGCGAGGTGAAGAAGACATAAGAATGGAGCGGAGGCTAAGTCTACGAAGATGAGGACGCGTACTTCTGTTCCTCCTTTTTTTCTTCTCTCTCATTTATTATTGTTATAATTCATTATTATTACTTATTATTATTAATAATTGGGATTTTGTTGGAGTTAATCCATAAACACATTCTACTCAATTCTTTTATTTTTATATTTTTAAAATAAAGACAACATTTAGCACAAACCTATTTTTTATTAATATATATATATAAATATATATTTAACACAATTTAATTTCTAAAATATTACTAATATTCAAAACTAATATCATAAAATAAAACAACTTATTTTATTAATCTTTTTAAATACTTTAATACTCAAAATTCTCATTTCCAAATAATCACTATAATAATACTTATTTTTTTTTTTATACTAGAATTAAAATATTATCATCATTAGAAATGTCGAAATTGTAAATAATAATAGAAACATCAAATACTTTATATTTATTATTATTAATCAAATAATATATATAAAATCACAGTGTGCTATAAACAAGAATATAACAATAAAGGAAATCACAACAATTATCATTACTATTCCAAGATAATTATTTACAAAAATAAATAACTAAAATAGAAAATAATATAAATATTGAAATATAAATACGTGTATACTTAACATTAGTCAAACGCGAAGAAAGTATTACATTAACTGGAATACGCGTATATACACATAAAAATCACATAGAATTCTTTTTCTTTAAAATGTTTCACTAAAATATATTATTTTTAGAAAAGATATAAATAAAATATTATAATAAAAATATTTATTATTTATAACATTCATTTAATATAATTGGTATCAAACTAGTACATCATAGAAATTATCCATATAATGAAAATTAGTAACAACATTTTATCACATCTTATCTTTAAAATAATTTACATAAAATTAATTATTTAGAATCTTATTAGTTAATAATAATTTATTTAAAATTAGGGTGTTACATTTTACGTTTTCAATTTCTATATTCTTCCCTAATTTTTGTCAATCTCACTGTTAATCTAAGCATGCACTAAATATATGGTGTGCTTGTTTATATTATAATATTCATTCGGAGTGATAATTTTTAAATATTTAATATTATTCATTTGTTGTTGTTTCAATTATGCTTTGTGTTGTTTTTAAATTTATAAAGAAAAATTATTAAGGTGAGACACATTCAACATAAAGGAAAAAAACTCATTTTCTATGTAATAATATTGATATATAATCTTCAACAATAATTCACAATAGAAAAACAATATTATTGAAGTATCTGTGAACTTATAGTGTGTCAACATAATGTGACATAGGTCTTGATGTGTGAGGTCATTGAAAGAGTCACATGCAGTGTAATATTTAAAGATTATGCGATGATTTGCAATTTTTTTTTTTTTGAGTTTATTGAATGAAAGTTTTGAATAATAATTAGAGTTTTTTTAAGTGTATTGATGAGTCATTGAACGATAAATTAAAGCTGAGATTATATAATGTATCAAATAATTGTACTTGGGCAATGTATATTGAAGTAACAAAACATAATGGAATAAAATATAAATTTGGAATGTGCCACATCATAATTTTGGTGAATTGGCAAATATTTGAGGATCGGGCGTAGATGAATAATTTTAGGAGTTCTATTTTAATTATTATAATAATAGATAATAGATAATAGTTATTTTTATTTCATTATATATTTTATAGTTTATTAACTAATATATTATAATATACAATGTCTATAGTTTTGGAATGAATGTTTATGGTTTAAAGTAGTTATTTACTTTAATCGAAAATTAAAAATTTATATTCTAGTTGAACAAAGTATCGAGATACAAATATATATTGAATATTTAAAAAAAAATTAAAATATTGTTTTTTGATAGGTATCTTTTAAATTTTATTTAATCTAAAACTATATAATTAAGATTGACATATTATATAACTTCAATATACGTTATACAACTTAATTTCAATTAAAGTAAAACATATCTTTTAATTAGTTATTTCAAAAAATTACATAATTAAGAGTTCGATCCTTATATATTTGAGAATATCTTTATTTAAAATCACATACTTTGGCACAACTCTTTAAAATAATTAAGAAAGCTATATTATTATTAAATTAGTTTAGATTTAAAAAATTGTTAATTAAAAAAAATAAAAAAAATAAAAATCATATATTTGTGTAGAGTATAATATCTTTAAATATTTGATGTTATGTAATTTAGAAATCAGATTAATATGGTATTGAAAAATATAACTATTATAATTTAATTACAAACAATGAAAAATAGTATAATTTTGGAATCAATTTTTAATAATTTAATAGTTTTTTATTTAAGTTATTGTATGTGTGGGACTTTACGTCTTCCAACAAAAAAATCAAAATATTATATAATTAGTAATATATATTACATACATATTTTTGGGACCTAATATATAATACGACATAAAAATATATTATTTATCAATTAATCCTCAGTTTCCAAAAATAATTCATTAATTTTAAAGTAACTCAAAAAATTTACTTATAATTAAAATAGTTTTATTTATTTAATTTTTTTTATTGGAAAGTATGGATTATCATGATTCATATAGTTATTGATTCTAGAGATATTTATATAATCCCAAGATATAATATTTAAATAAGAAATTTTTTTAGGGAATTGTGCACATGAATATACTATTCGCAATTATAATTAATATATATATATAGCCTTTCGTTGACAATAAACTGTATTTTGGTTTTAGTATTTCTTGCATAGAATAATCATTGAAATTGATCAACTATATGCTTGTCTAGAATAGCGGCAGATCGTTCTCAAGTGCATTGGCCTTGGTAGCCATAAAAAAGTTCACACCCAAACAGCTACACGATGTGATCAATGTGGTGCAATATTTCCATCAGCTCAGCTTGTGCTGGCCATAAAAATGGCCATACGAGATAATAATATATCCACAACCACACAACGTTACTGGAGTGTCTTTTAAATGTGTATATTGTCCAAGCATATTTTCAACTTCTCAGAACGTTCGACCACATGGAGTATCCACTGATTGGATTCTTTTTTCACAAGATATATGGGAAAACAATTTATTTTTGCATCAAAAGTTAAATTTAGGAATAATTATTTAATCTTCTTTTTCTTATATTTTACGATTTATCTTATTATAAGATTTTACTTTAGGGTTTACAATTAGTTGGTCAACTTTATATTCTAAGGTGTCATTATTATTGTTATTGGGTGCACGCCATGTACGCTAAATTGTACAAACTATTATAAATTTTGTTATTACATTATTAAGGAGAAATTATTGGTTAAATTTTGTCTTTTGTGTTTTATTCTCAAGTTCGAATTTGCTACCAAAATTTCCTTATTGATGTTTTTAAAAATAAACGTCATACTTTAAGTATATGATTTTCCATATTTAATATCAAATTAACGCAACTTAATTATTTTTCTTTTAATAGATCTTGTTACTTTCAAATCTTCCTATCAGTTAGTAAGAAAGTAATGAAATTTGTAAACGTCCAATATATATTAGAAACTAGATACTACCGGCGATTGCGCGGTAGAATTTAATATATTATTGGAGGATATAATAACATATAATATGGTATTTAAGTAATGTTTATTTTATTTACAATAGAATATAAATGTACTTTAAGGTAAATATATTTTGATAATTATATATATTAGGGTTGCTTTAGTACAAAAAAAAAAGTTAAACATTATTGACTATATAGTTCATGCAAAATATTATTTAAATGTGGAATTGGTATTATTCAAAGCTTATTGATTTTCATTGAGTAGTTTTTCTAATAATATATTTGTTAAATAGTTTATGTATTCTTTATTGTTAAGTCTACATTTAGCTTACAATATTTTATTTTATATAATTTATAGTAGTTTTAAAACATTAGATTTATAAATTTATGTACTTTTTTACGTTTTCAAATTTTATATCTTCATCCTAATTTTGTCAATCTCACTGCTTGATCTAAGCATGCAGTAATAATATTGTGTGCTTTTGTTTTATATATAATATTCATTCGGGATGAATATTTGTTAGAATTCGAAATATGAAAGAATTCATTCGTGTATGGATTGGAATTTTCAACATAATTATTTGACACGGTAAGAAACTTCCAGAGTGCTTGAAAATATTATAGGCAGAAACTTTGTGATGTTTAAGACATAGAAAGTTTGATCAATAATGAATAGTTAGAAGTTCTTCATTCTAATATTTATATTATTCATTTTTTTGTTGTTCAATTATGTTTTGTGTTATTTTAATTATATAAAGAAAAAGTATTAGTGAGACACATTCAACATAGGAAAAAAAACTCATTTCTATGTAATAATATTGATATATAATCTTGAACAATAATTCACAATAGAAAAACAATATTATTGAAATCTGTGAACTAATAGTGTGTCACTACATAGATGTGACATAGATCTTGATGTGTGTAATTGAAGAGTCAATGCATTGTAATGATTTAAAGATATGGATGATTTGCAAATTTTTTTTTTTTTGAGTTATTGAAATGAAAGTTTTGATGAATAATTAGAGTTTTTTAAGTGTATTGATGAGTCATTGGACGATAAATTAAAGCTGAAATATATATGTTATCAAATAATTGTACTTGGGCGATATGTATATTGAAGTCACAACATAATGGAATAATATAAATTTGGAATGTGCCACATCATAATTTTGGTGAATTGACCAATATTTGAGGATGGGCGTAGATTGAATAATTTTAGGAGTTCTATTTAATTATTATAATAATAGATTAATAGATAATAGTTATTTTTTATTTCATTATATATTTTATAGTTATTAACTAATATATTATAATATACAATGTCTATAGTTTTGGAATGATGTTTATGTTTAAAGTAGTATTTACTTAATGAAAAACAAAATTTATATTTCTTAGTTGAACAAAGTATCGAGATACAAATATATATTGATATTTTAAAAAAATTAAAATATTGTTTTTTCGATAGGTATCTTTTAAAAAATTATTTAATCTAAAACTATATAATTAAGATTGACATATTATAATACTTCAATATACGTTATACAACTTATTTCAAATAAAGTAAAACATATCTTTTAATTAGTTATTTCAAAAACTTACATAATTAAGATTCGATCTATATAATTTGAGAATATCTTTGGCAACAACTTTTAAAAATAATTTAAGAGCTATTATTATTATTTAAATTAGTTTAGATTTTAAAAAATTGTAATTAAAAAATTAAAAAAAAATAAAAATCATATATTTGTGTAGAGTATAACTATCTTTAAATATTTGAAGTTATGTAATTTAGAAATAGATAATATGTATTTTGAAAAATATAACTATTATAATTTTATTACAAACAATGAAAAATAGTATAATTTTGGAATCAATTTTTAATAATTTAAATAGTTTTTTATTTAAGTTATTGTATGTGTGGGACTTTAACGTCTCCAATAAAAAAATCAAAAATATTATATAATTAAGTAATATAATTACATACATATTTTGGACCTAATATATAATTGACATAAAATATATTATTACATTAATCCTCGTTTCCAAAAAAAATTCATAATTTTAAAGTAATTCAACAAAAAATATTAAATCAGTTTATTTATTTAATTTTTTTTATTGGAAGTATGGATTAACATGATTATATAGTTATGATTCTAGAAGATAATTATACTAATCCTAAACATAATATTTTAAATAAGAAAATATTTTTTATGGGCAATTGTGCAAATGAAATATACTATTCGCAATTATAATTAAATATATATATATACCTTTCATTGACAATAAAACTGGTATTATTTGGTTTAGTATTTCTTGCATAAGAATAATCATTGAAAATGAATCAACTACATGCTTGTCTAGAATGCGGCAGATCGTTCTCAAGTGCAGGAACAAATGACTCAATGATTCTCAAGCCTAGAGCCGACTGGTCTGACGACGACAAAAAGAAGGTAGGTTATAATGCTAAGGCTAAGAACATTATAACATCTGCTCTATGTGCAGAAGAATTCTTTAGGGTATCAAACTGCAAGTCAGCAAAAGAAATGTGGGACATTCTTCAAGAAACACATGAAGGAACCACATATGTGAAAAGAGCTCGCGTAAATACACTTATGCACGAATACGAATTATTCAGCATGAAAAAGGATGAATCCATCAGCGATCTGCAAACCAGATTCACACACATTGTGAACAATCTTCACGCATTGGGAAAGCAAGTGGACAACGAACAGCAGATTGGAAAAATTATGAGGTGTCTAACCAGAGAATGGCAGCCCAAAATAACAGCCATAGCTGAATCTAAAGATCTAGCAAAGATGACAACTGCAACATTGTTTGGAAAACTAAGGGAACATGAAATGGAACTGCATCGGCTCGACGAATCAAAAATGGAAAGCCGGAAAAAGAAAGGATTATCCTTGAAGGTTCAAGCCCATCAATCGAAAACTGAATCAGATAGCTGCTCAGATGAATCCAGTAGTGAAACTGAAGAGACTGAAATCGGGTTGCTTGTCAAGAAATTTAAGAAGTTTCTGAAGAAGAAAGACAACAAATTCAGAAAGCCATCTAGCTCTAAAACTAGTGACAACAAGACAATTACATGCTACGAATGTGGTAAAACTGGTCACATAAAGTCAGAATGCTACAAATTGCAGAACAAGAATAGAGCTACAAAACCAAAAGGCAAGGAACCAGTCACCAAAACCAGAAAAGCTTATATTGCATGGAATGATAACGATGAATCCTCTTCCTCTTCGGATGAAGAAGAAGTCAATTTGTGTCTCATGGCTAATACTGATTCAGAATCAGAAAATGAGGTTAGTTCACAATCTAATCCAACATATGATGAGCTACAAGAAGCTTTCAATGAACTGCATGATGATTATGCATGTTAAAAGAAATAAAAACAGATTTATGGTATTGGTTATATGCCTAACCAGGAATGTCAAACATGGTCAAAAATCTGCTATTACTAAGAATATGTAGACATCTTTACTAAACAAACAAACATTCATCCTTTGATGGCAAATGTCATTTCTGTTGCAGAAAGGGACATTTTTGTGTCAAATTGCAAAATTAAAAATTAGCCAAAAAGATGGAAGCAAGTTGGATAGCAAAGAAATCTGTGTTGACACTAACCATCCAGACCCAATTTAAATTGGGGACTAAGAACAAAATTCTGATTTTGTATTGTAGGTGTGCTTGACATCAACGAAGCATTCATGGTATCTAGATAGCGGATGCTCAAAGCAGCATGATGGTGACATAAATCCAAATTCCTTCCTAACATA
This sequence comes from Cicer echinospermum, assembly GCA_002896215.2. Taxonomy (NCBI): domain Eukaryota; kingdom Viridiplantae; phylum Streptophyta; class Magnoliopsida; order Fabales; family Fabaceae; genus Cicer; species Cicer echinospermum. Next base: position 4,305 of record PGTU02000533.1, on the reverse strand, counting down.
AAGGAAGGAGGCTTTGTCAAATATGGTGACAAAACAGAGGAAAGATCCATGAATAGGTGACGTAGGAAATGAATCACTGCAGTAATAAAAAATGTGTTATATGTTGAAGGATTAAAACACAACTTACTGAGTATAAGCCAGCTATGTGACAAAGGTTTTCAAGTAAGTTTTTCATCACAATCTTGCATTATTGAGCATAAAGATGACAAACACATAAAGCTAGTTGGGGACAGAATTAACAACATTTACATGTTGGATTTCAATTCTGTACCAAGTGCTATATGCTGCTTGTTATCCAACTCAGATGAAACATGGCTTTGGCATAAAAGAATTGCTCACATACATATAAATCATTTGAATAAACTTGTCAGCAAACAGTTAGTCTTAGGTCTACCAAATAGGAAGTTTTCTAAAGATAGACTGTTTGATTCATGTGAGAAGAGTAAACTGGTTAAGACTCCATTTCCCTCTATAGACTTGGTTAGAACAAATAGAGTTTTGCAACTAGTTCACATGGACCTTTTTGGACCTGCCCAAGTTAAGAGTTTAGGTGGAAACCTGTATGGATATGTGCTGGTTGATGATTATTCTAGATTCACATGGACTTACTTTTTGGCTCATAAAAGTGATACATTCTCAGTTTTTAAAAAGTTTGCTGCTTTAGTTCAAAATGAGAATGATCTGAAAATTGTTTCAATAAAAAGTGATCATGGAGGTGAATTCCAAAATGATCATTTTCAAAATTATTGTGAACTTCATGGAATCAACCACATATATTCTGCCCCTAGGACACCACAGCAGAATGGGGTAGTGGAGAGGAAAAATAGATCCCTAGAAGAGTTAGCTAGGACCATGCTTAAGGACTCCAACCTACCTAAGTACTTTTAGGCAGATGCAATTAGTACAGCCACTCATGTTGTGAATAGAGTTCTCATTAGGCCCCTGCTTAGGAAAACAACCTATGAGCTTTACAAGGGTAGAAAACCAAACCTGTCATACTTTAGATTCTTTGGTTGTAAGTGCTTTGTGTTGAACAATGGCAAAGAACACCTAGGAAAGTTTGACCCTAAGGCAGATGAAGGTATCTTTTTAGGATATTCCCAAACTAGTAAGGCCTATAGAATCTACAACAAAAGAACAAAAACCATAGAAGAGTCAGTTCAATGTAAAGTTTGATGAATATTTTACAGAAAACTTGAACAACTCCCTTTCTAAGGTTGATGACAATTTGGACGAAGTTGTAGAATCTGAAACCTCTAGAACAACCTATAGCTGACCCCTCCAACTAGATCAGACCTTGTAGAACCTATAGAATACCTGTGAGTTGCCTAAGGAATGGAAGTTCAACAGAAACCACCCTTTAAGACAACATTATAGGCCGATATCTCTAAAGGTGTTGCAACTAGGAGAAGCCTCTAGTCAGTTTTGTAACTTTACAGCCTTTGTATCTCAGATTGAACTAAGAATATTAAGGAAGCCCTGTTAGATGTGAGTGGATTATTTGCTATGCAAGAGGAGTTAAACCAGTTTGAGAGAAAACCAAAGGTGTGGAGTTAATACTAGGCCAGAGGTAAGCATGTCATAGGACCAGATGGGTGTTCAGAAACAAGTGGATGAGATGGTGTGATAAAGGAACAAAGCCAGATTAGTGCAAAGGTTATAGTCAAGAGAGGGAATAGATTTGATGAACCTATGCCCAGTAGTAGACTAGAAGCCATAAGAATTTTATGGCTTAATGCTTGTATAATGGACTTTAATCTTTATCAAATGGACGTGAAAGTGCTTTCTCAATGGTGCTCAGAGGAAGTCTTTGTTAGCCAAACACTGGTTTTCGAAATCCTGATTTCCTAATCATGTGTATAAGCTCTACAAAGGCCCTCTACTGGGTTAAAACAAGCTCCAAGAGCTGGGTATGAGAAGTCAGCAATTTCTTATTCAACAAAACTTTCCAAAGGAGAATGTTGACAGACCCTTTTCACAAAAACTACTGGAAATGATATCTTGCTTGTCCAAGTATATGTTGATGACATAATATTTGGATCTACAAATAATAAACTGTGCAAAGAATTTGAAAATTTGATGAAAGGTAAATTTGAAATGTCAATGATGGATGAACTGTCATATTTCTTGGGATTTCAAATTAACCAAAGCAAGCAAGGCATTTTCATTAGTCAATCTAAATACTGTTCTGATTTGATAAAGAAATTTAACTTTGAAAATCTTAAGTCCATTGATACACCCATGAGTCAAGGAAATTTCTTGGACCGAGATGAGAAAGGTAAACCTGTAGATGTCACTAGATTTCGTGGTATGATTGGATCTCTGCTCTACCTTACAGCAAGCCAACCAGACATCATGTTCAGTGTTTGTATGTGTGCAAGGTATCAATCAAATCCAAAGGAATCTCACTTCAGTGCAGTTAAGAGAATTTTCAGATACTTGGTAGGAACTAAAAGTCTTGGATTGTGGTATCCAAAAGGATCAACATGTACATTGATTGGTTACTCAGATTCAGACTTTGCCGGTTGTAAACTCAACAGGAAAAGTACCTCAGGAACTTGTCATCTGCTTGGAAATTCTCTAGTGTCTTGGTTCAGTAAGAAGCAAACAAGCATTGCATTAGCTACTGCTGAAGCTGAATATATTGCAGCTGGGAGCTGTTGTGCTCAGATTCTGTGGATGAAACAGCATTTATTGGACTTTGGTGTTGATTTGGGAACAGTACCGATCATGTGTGATAACACAAGTGCAATAAGTATAACCAAGAATCCAGTAATGCACTCCAGGACCAAACACATTGAGGTAAGACATCACTTCATAAGAGACCACTTTCAGAATGGAATTATCAACCTTGAGTATGTTAACACTACGGAACAATTAGCTGATATCTTCACAAAAGCTTTGCCAAGAGAAAGTTTTTTGCATATAAGGATGAAACTAGGGATCATTGATCCCAGTGAAGTATGATTTTTGTTGATTCTGGTATTTTTCAGTAATGTTTTCCAGTTAAATCGATTTGGAAATCGATTACCAGCATGGTAAATGGTTTATAAAATCGATTTGGGAATCGATTACGTTGGCCCAAAATTCAAAGTTCAGGAAATTTTTTTTAACCTTCAGCGAGCGTCGATTTTGGAAATAGATTGTTCAGTATTAACCTTAAGACAATCGATTTGGACATCGATTAAATAAAAACTGAACTCGATTGAACATGATTGAAATATGACACGTTACTATTTTTTTTTTTTCTAGCCGTTGAACATCATATTACTGAATCGATTGAGGATTCCACAATGGAACCTAACATCGATTTTGGGAAAAAAATCGATTTTACCAGGTTAAGAGTATACATAGAACAGTTCTAAATCGATTTTGCATTGTATTTTCCAGTTTTTTTTCACTGATTTCTTTTGTCTGCTTCATTCTACTTCTACCTACATTGAATCTACATCAAATTATTGGTATGGCACGTGTGAAGGAAATTATGTTCAAAAGAGGAAGAAGAGCCTAATTCTTCCCACTCCCCAAGAAAGTCCAGCCACCAAAGGAAAAGGAGGCACATGCCTCTATACCAACAACTTTGCAAAGAGAAAAATCCACGAGGGCAAAGAACTATGATTTTTGCATACTTTGATATTGTTGAATTCACGTTTCATAATCATCTCAGATTTCATGGACTTGAGAGTTTTCTTTCATCTACACTTGATAGTTACCCAAGGCTGATAAGGGAATTTTACTCCACTTTCAAGTTGACTGAAGAAGGGTTTACTGCTCTAGTTAAAGGAAAAAGGATTGCTATGTCCTTTGATGATTTCTCTACCTTGTCAGGATTGCCATTTTACGGCAAGTCTATCGATGGCAGCTCGGAAGCTGACACGGCTGATGAAGGTTGGGAAGAGACTCTTGACAGGCATACAGTAGTAAAGGACCTGATGATCGATGGGTTCGTTGAATCTATTTCATTGCCCATTGGTCAAATGAAGGTACAACATAGGATGTTGATGTACACACTTACTCGTATGCTTGTGCCAAGATCAGGAAACCATGCAGTAGTCCAGAAGTTGGACATAATACTGTTATGGGGCTTATCTAAAGAGCTAAGGATGAGTTGGAGTTGGATTGTGCTAAGGCACATGCTGGAAGCTTCTCAGAGCAGCTTATGTTGCCTTATCCACAGCTGGTCCCAAAAATTCTCAACATTAAGGTTCATTGGTAATGAGGAATTGCAAACCACTCTGGTATTTGGAGAATCATTGGTGAATCAAATGCAATTGAAAAGATTACACGACATTTGGATAAGACCTC
>PGTU02000528.1:0-11840 GCA_002896215.2 Cicer echinospermum | reverse complement strand
ATTTGGAAGTTGCTTTATAACTTTAATGTCATTCCGGAGAAATGTTATAAACCAGTCAGCATCAAATAGTTCAGAAAAATTGCTGCAAGAAAAAGAGGCATATATTACTTACAAAATTGAAAGACGATGAAATCTACTACCAATAAAATGCAATATGTGATTTAAGACATGCCTGCTGTCTTTCCAGAAAGATGTATGATCCAACTCTGGAACAACAAGAGTAGCATTCAAAAGATAGGCAGCTACAACAGCATCAATTATCTGCAGCCACAATCTGCATTTTTTCAATACCACATACATATAATGCAGCCACATAATTTATCATTCAAATTCGACCGTGAAATCCAAATTTGAGTTTTTTAGCTCGATAACACATACGAAAATCTGTATATCAAATTACCAATTTGTCCATTGAACAATTAACTCAAATGCCAATAATTATAGAGCCTATGGTATAAAGTACATAACAGATATTCCAGCATAAATAAAGAAGTATATGTTTATACTACTTTCAATGCAATTATGTTTTCTAATGGAAAAAAAAGAGAGAGAGAATTATGCATGCTCAAAGACAACAATTGGTTACATGCAGAAAGAGGTACATATTCCAATTAACACGTTAACCTCCTTGAAGTTGCACTCATATATACTTGATCAAAAGGATCGCATAATCAACAAACCAATACCACAGTCCATTAAGAAGCTTACCCCTGTTCTCTGTTGATTTAAGCCTCCACTGGTTGCGATTAACAAATATCGATCTGGATGAGTTTTTTCATCAGCCTCTGCAAGTAATTAGAGATATAAGTAAATATACGCAATCAAACGCGAACCAATCAATATACGAATCACAATTCGATTCAATTTGAAGTCCAAAATTAAATTCATGAAAAAAATAATAATAGACTAGGATAAGCTTTACTTGCAAAGTTGACACGGGCATTACTGCATCCAGAGAAAAGATTCGAGTTCGTCGAATTCCATAAATCACGCGTGTAAATTTCTCCATTCACCTTTAAAGTTCAACAGACAAAATAATATAAGTAAAATTAAACAAGAATGCAGAAAGAATCAGAAAATGGCGTTTGATTGAATATATTACGGGAACGTTAAAGACCGATGTCTGATTTGAATTCGAATGAGATCTAACCGAGTCATCATTTTCCTGAAACAGAGAAACAATTAGAATCACGCATAGCAACATGCAGCGCAACACACAGAGAGAGAAGAAATATAATTAAGATTGAATTTAACATAATTGAAGTTGAAGTGCATTTACAATAGCAGGGGAAGGAGCGAAGATTGATAACATGACGAAAAGAAGAAGAATGCAAACGAAGATGGCGGAAATGAGGAGGCGGTGGACGAGACGACGGCGAAGGAAACTGGCGAGAAGGAGTCCGACGAGTCTCGACTTGTCTGCATGATGCCTCTTTCTCTTCACGGTTGTTGTGTGCATTGTTAATGAATGTATGACAATTACTGCGTTTCGTTTCGCGGAGTATACTATATATTAAGTAATTAATGAACTTCTGTAATTGATTGATTTTGAAAATTGCAATTACAAGAAAAAGAATAAGAAACGCATTCGGGGATTAAATGATACTATATAGTTTCTTTTTGAAAGTTTGCGTGTGCAACGGTAAGCAGGGGTTTTGAAGAAGAAGACTTTTGAACAGAAAAGCAAGCTGCAAAACCAACGTAACCGTATATACGCTGTGGTGTTGTGTTAATGATCCACTAATATTACCAGCTTCCTTTTTGTCCGTTTGATTTCATTACATCTTAGTCCACCATCCTTATCTGTCAATCATGCATCATCATCTCACTTCTAACTAGTAACTAATCCTCAATTTGGATCTTATAACGTGTAACTCTATCTATTGGTATAGCTTTAGATTATTGAGATTTTACCGTCTAAATTATATTGTAAATTTTAATTATTTATTTTTGTTTATTTTAAAATTTGGAATCGTTTTGCTGTTCATCGGACGCTTATTTAGATTTACGTGACTTTATATAAGAACATTATAAAATCTAATATTTTGCGTAAAATATCAATGCATCTAGTCTAAATTTAATCTATGTACCTATATAGAATTAGGATTTATAGGTCAATAAGTTAATTTATCATAATAAGTATGACTTTAAACACTCAACACTAAAAACACTATGATATAGATATAAATTTAGATGTTATATTATTTCAGAATAGATATTTATGTTACTAATAATGTAAAAATTATTACTTTTTTTAATTTATATTTATTACAAACACATCAAATACTTCTGTAAATATATCAGTACGTGGGGTGTGTTTTGACTGTTTTGTGTGTGTTGATTTTGCAGTTGGACGTGCACCCAACACATGCTTATAATAATAGTCCAAAATGATTTGTATTTACAATCAAATCCATCACTGCAAACCTGTTTGTACAAATATGTATAAAGATAAATATGATACGTTTTCTAACTCTAAATATGGGTTGCTGAAAACAACTCTAAATATGGAGTGCATAGCAAGTATATTTCGATGCTTGACTTCGACTAATTAACTAGCAGATTCTCTAGCTAATTTTGGAATTCAAAGTTAGTTGGTGTAGTTACTGTTACTGTTATATATTCTTCCCCTGCTTTTTGTGAAATCCCAAATTAAACTACACATACATATTTAACATAAAATAAGAAACAAATATAATATTTTATCAACAATAAAACATAAGAGTATTATATTTTATATGCTATTGTATTTATGTTAAATTTTGTATTTCAATACCATTGCTCTAAATATTTATAAAAAATGGTAACAAATGTCCTATTGACAGTTTTTAAAAATTCAAATGTAGAAAAAAAATATTAAAAATCGTATAATTCATACTTTTGAATTGTAAAAAGTTATATTTTTTTTTTATCTAAATTTATCTTGTATTGTTTAACAAGTGTTGTTAGAAAATTTGTTAGTACGACCTGATATTTATTCATTAGGTATTTTAGGTGTGTGTCACCAATTTCTAGAAGAATCTAGATTGATCAACTATAGTATGTCATTGTCATATTTGATAGAATATATCATTTATGTTTTTTTATAAATAGAGAATTAACGGATTGTATTATTAAAAAGAAAATAAATAAAGAATAAGTAGTTTAAAATTGAGAATTTATGTTTTTCCATCGTTCTTATTAATGTACTATGCAGAAAATTTGTAATTAGTTACTATTAATTAACTTATTTTCAAAACTACTTTATTTAGTCTAAATTTTATTTGTATTAATGATACGATGCTATTAATTTTTCTGATTTATAATATAAAGTTATAAGAATGACATATTTTTAATAAATATATCAATGATTCACTATAACGAAATTAAACAATCATATTTTTCTAAAAATTTGTGACACGTCGCTGAAAATACTTAATAAAATTTAAGTCTAATCTTAACGTATTTAGATCATAATATTTCACTAATCTTACATATTTTTAAAGTAAAAACAAAAAAATTAACCCTAAAAACTAATAATGCTAAAAGGCTCAAATCAATAACCAAATCCACACAACAAAACATTTGTCCTTTACAAGCTCCATTCTACTCCATTATTAGCTCATAACAATATCTTACTTTTAAACTTTGTTAAAGCTTTGATTCTTGTGTTTGCTTTATTTCACTAATACTAGAACACCAAAAGAATGTGACTTTTAATGAATAATATATATTTTTTCCAATTCGATATTTGAATTATGGGAAGTATCTATAAAATAGATTGATGAATGCAAAGTACTTTAGGCACAAATTCTTTAGCTTAATTTGATTAGCATTGAATCCTATGGCGTTTCACACGCATCTGGTTGTATGATTTTTGCTATGGCGCTTCATTTCTCGTTATTCGTTAGGATTAATTAACAAACCAAAATCAGAAAGTATGCATACTACCAAAGGGGACAAGAAAGTTTGAGAAAGAAAAAAAATTAATGTTATATATAATCATATCTTTCATATTCCTATATATAACATTTTTTATAGGCAAATGTTCCTCTATATCAATAATGTTAGTTTTGTTGTTTTGTTAGGATTTAAATATCAATTCATTCATTATCAACTTCTTCTATTCTTTATTGATTTATCAAACTCACCATTCATGTTAATATAACAATATTTTTATGTGTCATGCTTAAGTGATGTAAAACGTTAATCTACTTATGGATTATAAATTGATTTTGTTATTGGGTTGGAGTATCAACAATGATAAATGTTTCACCTATTTAGCATCAAGCTAAATAAATATCTCTCTTTCAAAGTAAGTGTTTATAGATAATTATGACTATAGAAACACTATTTTTTTAATGTTTTTTTAAGTCTCACTTAATAAATTGCATTAAAATAATAATATTGTAAATTTAATAATATATAAGTTATTGGTAGAATTCATTTAAAAAATTAATTTGTGGTGTAGTTTGAAAAAAATTAAATGTTTAATTAATAATAAAATTAATAAATTATTAAATAAGTGATTGTTTACGTACAAATCTATTTAAACACTTAAGTGGAGGAACTCTATTGTGGATGATTTTATTTATCCCAACAATCACTTGCCCATAGTTTAACCACTAAAATTAATAAAATCAAATATAACATAAACATTATTTTAACAAATATTAAATAAATTAAATTTTGACTAAATTGCATTTTTAATTTTTAAATTAGATTTCATTTGTAAAATTATCCTTTACGTTATAGTTCATTTATATAAATACTTTTTTTTTTAATATTTCTATTAAAAAAAGTTATGCATCCGTTAAGTGCTTAGGTGCCCTAACAGAACTACAACTCTTCTAACAGGAAAATTCAAATCAACAATTAAATTGAAGTGTTTGTGGGAAAATAATTTTGGTGAATAATGGTTTGCAAGAAAGGAAGATGGACCTATGGTAGGAGAGAAGAGTAAAAGATAGACATGAATTTGAAATTTAAATTAAAATGTAGAGAAGGAAAAAAATTTAGATGTTACAGTTAAATTTAAACCCACTATTTTAATTGATAAAAGAGTAAAATTAGATGAACAAAAATAATTGCTAGTGATATTCAATGTTTTATGTCAATTAATTTTAAGTTTGTTCCTTCCTTTTCTATTTTATAATTTTCCATTTTCCAATTCATTCAAACTTGAATCTACAATTTTAATTATCAAAATTAGATGGTATCATCAACCACTTTTCACCCAGGAAAGTTGTATTTTCAATAATTACCAATGAAGTAGAATCTCTTGAACATTACTCAATTCTAATTGGATCTGTTTTTTTAAAGGTCCATCAATGATTTCAGTATTACATTTGTATAGATTTTAGAATTTTCTTTTTAAGTTTTTTAGATTTTAATTTTCTAAACATAAGGTTTTATAAATTTTTGTAAGTTTTTCTAGAAAGGGTGTTTTTGAATTTTTAAAATAAATTAATATTCTAAAAAATTTATATAATTTCTAATACAAAATTTAAATTTTTTGGACACAGATGTTCAATTTTTTCATATTTGATTTCAAATAAAAAGAAAGAAAAAAATTCAACATCATAAGTTTAACTTTAAATTTATTTTTAAATCTTAAACTTTTCAGAATTAAAATTGAATTTAGTCTGATAGAAAATAATAATTTACATAAAAATGTTAGAGTAAAAGTATAAATGTTGGAGTAAAACACTTAAGTGATAGTTGGAATATAACGGTTGCCAATGTTGCAAATAGCACGAGCAAGTAATAGGCGTGGAAGATTACGTGTATTCTAGATGTTTCATTCTACATTTTTATGAAATTTCGCAATTCTAATGTAACCATAGATTATTCCGAACCAAGTATTCCAGAAAATTGGAAATGTAAATTTGCATTTGTTAGTTAGCCTCTTTTCATTTCATGTGGATCACCACCATTCACCATTAATATATAAATAAATAGATTCCCTGAACTCCTTATATACTCTCTAATGCATAAAAAAATAGAAAGTCGATAAATTACTTTATAAAAATAAAATAATGAAATTTTAGAGAAATTAAAAATGTATTTAATTATAGGTGAAAAAAATAAAAATAAAAGTGAAGAATTTCAACGTGGTAACGCTGAAAAGGTTAGTTCGCGGGCATTCTGTGGGCTTTCGGTGGAGGTTGGAGATTTATTTATTTATTAATGAATTAAAATGATTAAATAATTTTAGATTGGTCGAAATTAAAAAATGATAATCGAATGAATGAATTTTCAATGTGTTAGTGAGCCAATTCCCAGGCTAGTAGATACCTAAGCAAGCAAGGAGGTATAATCTTATCATCAAAATTATTGTTATTATAATTTAAAATCTGAAACAAAGAGAGAGTTGCGTTGAATTGAAGGGATGAAGGTTGGCAATTTGAACAGAGCTTCTGCTTCTGTTTCTCTTCAATGTGGCGGTTTCAGCTTATACAACGAAAGGCGTAGTAGTAGAGGTTGTTCAAATTCTGTAATAGGTCCCAGCTTACTAGTTCGACTGAAGAAGAATGATTCTAATTCCCGCTTTGTAACCCTTCGCGCTTCTTCACTCCTTCCACAACCATGTTTGCTTCTCCACCTTCTCGCCTTAATGCAAGCACTCTCTCCTCACACGATTTCATCCCGATGACACACCCAATCAACTCCGTAACTTCCTCTTTCTTTATTCTTTATAATCTATCTATCTATTATCTATCTTTTTATTTTTTTTTGTCATTTGTTTTTCTTTCACTTGTGACAGTGAATTATCCGTCAATCAAAATGAACATGAAGAAGGTTACTTACTCAAATTCAATTTCAGACGTCAAACGTGAGATATATCGCTCTCTATTTGCTGCCCTTGCTGGACAATGCAATTGACCCAATCGCACAGTTGTGGAAACTCTTACATGGGTCGACTTGGTTAGTTTCTTTCTTTTTCTTTCCTACTTTCCTTTTGCTATACCACCTTTTCACTTACTATTCTCTTCATCATATTAGTACTTTGGAATTGGCTTCTGCTGGTGTTTCTGTTTTCATCTTTAATATCATTTCAAAGCTATTAATATTCCTCTTCTTAGTGTTTGCTACTTTTATTGATTGCTGAGACATGGCCAATATTTCTAAAAATTCTGATTCTGCTCAATTCATTTCTCACCTCTTACACTTTTGTTCTATAACTAGTACATCTCTTGTCAATACCGCACTATAGCTTTGCAGATTCAAATAAATCGCAATTATTCCACCATACCTTTTAGTATAAAAGTATTGTCAATAGTGATGCTTAACATTCTAGCGCAGCACAATTTTAACAGACCCTATTTCCGCTTTTCTTGCGATGACATCATTTTATTATTATTAACTGCATTTTGTATTCATTATCCAAGGCCTTTGATTTTTCCTGCAGATCAGGGGTGGTAGTAAAGAATTAGTGGCAATGTAATCCTTTCAAAGCAGTTTATCAACGAAAGCAACTCTCGCTCTGTCTCCACTGCTTTGTATTAGCTCCTAAGGTGGCTCGCATTTTCGAGGCTTTAGCTTTGTATTTGGGATTCAAACATTTCTTCGTATAATTGGTGTATCAGCAGTATGTTTTTCACTTCAACACGCTCTTCGTTAATCATTTTCCTCTCTATTTGTTGTACTTAGTTGAATGCAGGATTCTTTTAATTGTGAATTACAAGTCTATAACATCCTCTGTTAATAATCAACCAACAGAGATCCAACACTTGTTCCGGCAACAAAAATTCTCTCTTAAGAGCCGTTTGGTGCTCCTGCAGTTGTGCTTTCTTTGGCTCTTCAAGGAAATTTTTCGCGGCTTTAAGGATACAAAACTCCTGTTATAATGTTAGGCAAGTTCTGGTTATGTGTTCTTTGGCTTTTTTTCTTTCTTCTAACTATCTTTATAATTTTTGGGGTCTATCTTTCCTGCATATGGTCTAAACTTGCCGTGCCATATATGCTTCAAACTTTTCAACATTTTCTTATCCTTTTGAAGGCTTTTAACTATTCTCACTATTCATGATTAAGTTGTTGTTGTTATTATTTAATGAGATTACATAAATCTATAAATATACTACCCATCGGCCATCACATCACTGCATCATTTCCTTAGGTAATAGTCTGCTTCAAAACTTGACTTTATTTTAGCCTTTTGAATGGCTTTCTAATAATCAGGATTCTTAAGACAATAAGTATTTTGAACTTTCAACCGAGCTCGCGTAAATCATTGAAAATTTCGTTATCCCTAATTGTGGCCTTGCTGCCTAATGTTTTACATTGCAAGCATGTAGTAGTAACTCGTAAGGAGTGCTAACACAAGTCACACATGCCTTTGTGCATAAGAGTTTAGTTATATATGATTGAGAAAGCTGGGGGTGGCTATCTGAATTGTTTTTACAAGATAGGAAGCTTGATATGGATCATGGAAAGATGGGAAGACTACTTTGTTTAATCATATTAAAACATATTTATTCTAACCACTGAACTTGTATATAAAATAATGCATTAAGTTCGGCTATATAATGTAAATGGAAAGTTAAGTGTAAAGCTTTTGAGATGGGCCACTGTCTTGTTATTGTTATTATTGATTTTAATTCCTATCCAACTATATCCTGTCTGAATGCACTCTAAGGGAAAAAAAGGCATGGTATGTTTGCTGAAGGTGACCGCGGTGTATAAATAATATTTACATTTGTTGGAATTTATATGGGAAAAATGAAGAACATTTAGTTATTGATATCTGTAGGTTGCTGTTGTTTTCTTGGTGTTCAAGAAATGGTTAAATTTAAAGTCATATTCATGATATCACATGCATCGTGTTCCTAAATACATTTATGAAATTGCAGGCATTGGCAACCTTCAGCTGTCGGTTTTATTTCCTTACTTATTTATTAACTTTTAATTGGGTGTAGCCGTGCAGCCAGCCATCCACTGTTCTCTCTCAGTATGAATCTTTTCAAAAGTATATTTTCTTTCTCTATTTTTTGACTTAATTAACCAATTATGATGGAACTTTCACGCCTCAGATATATTGGGACTGTGTTGATGATCTGGTGTCTAAATAAGAGAGCTGTGTTACTACCTCCAAAAATGGGAAACCTGCAATTTGGCAGTTATATCAAGTCCGGTAAGGAGTTATCTCTTTCTCAGTTTCTTGGTTATTTCAGTTAAATTGTTATCTGTTTGCTAAGACCTGAGTTCAAAGAGTGCATTTGGCTCTTCTCATAAACTAATTTTCTCTCCCTTAGAAAAATAGGGAAGATCGCAATAAGATGCTAAACGAGATCTCAACAACCGTTTCAATGCAAAAAAAAGCTATCTTCTTTCTTCTGGTTTCTGTTTGTAACTTGTCTATTTAGAGTACCATTAATAGAACAAATTGGTTTCTGTAGGCGTCTTTTTTTTTACTTGGTTTTAGCATTTTGTCACCTGATGAAATGCAATACTGTTTCCTCCAGGCATTTGCAGTACTGTCTTGCATTATCTTTCTCTTTTGACAGTAAACAATTTTCACATGAACATTTCTGTTTTCTACTGTAGTGCGTAAATTATTTAGCTTTCTGTTAGGTTAATGCAGTTGTTTCAGTTATGATCTGTGGACTGCTATAGGTGGTTTCCTTCTTGGAAGAACACTCGCTGTTCTTACAACCATGACATTGGGGACATCAATGGCTGCTCGCCATGGTCCAGTAGCTATGGCTGCACATCAGATATGGATGCAAGTGTGGTTGGCCGTTTCCCTTCTTTCTGATGCATTGGCTGCATCTGGTCAGGTATTAAATCATCCATTATCTAAAATCATGTTCATTGTTTACCTTTTATTTAGACAGGCATCGTTGAACCTTTGTGAAGATTTCAGTTTGTTTGAGTCACTTTTTAACAATTTAACATCCTAGTTTCTTTTAAGCTTGGTTATTACTTGCTTCACTACTGTCTTCTTGTTTTCATATGCCTTTTTTTATTTCTTATGCTTCTATGTTATTGTTCATAGGCCCTAATTGCAAGTTCTATATCCAGACATGAATATAAAGCTGTGAAGGAAATTACTCATTTTGTATTAAAGGTAAGTGTTTTCCTTTTTGTGAATTACTGTTGAGCCTTTGAAGCCTTGTATTCATTAGCTATTCTTACAATTTATGAAAGTTATGGTTGTGTACTGTGTTAATTAAATATTAAGTTTTGTTTATTTGTTTGAGAACCTGATGATGTCTCTTTTCAGATTGGACTGCTGACAGGTATATGCTTGACTGCAATTCTGGGTGCATCTTTTGGATCTTTAGCTACCCTTTTTACCCAGGACTTCGAAGTTTTGCAGGTTGTCCGAACTGGAGCGCTGGTATGTATGGTATTGTTTTTTTTTTTTTATGTGTGCATTTGTTTTGATTTCTCTGTCTCCTCAGATAGTGGTTACATTGTTAGATGTAATTGTTGCCATGTTTTGTTATGCCTTCACAACCTTTTTAAATGCACTGGCTTTATATTTTGAAGGTCTCCATTATGTGTTTCTGATTTCCAATATGCTGCTTCTCCATGGTATAGTTTTCTTGTCAAACTGTACAGGCCTTCTTCTGTCGTGGTATCAATTGGTTTGCAAATTAATTTATATCGCATGAATTGCTCATAGATGTTTGTGGAGCTGTCTCCCACATTTTTGGTATTTTGCCCTTGCACATTGGCCTTCAAGGTGTTTGGCTGGCTTGAGTCTCTTCATGGCACTTCGTGTAGTGCTGGTTCTGTCAGGTAAAATTACAGAAAATTAATGTGCATCCAATGCATGTAAGTACATCAAGGAAATGTTTCATGTTGTTTTTTCAATGTCAAATAGGTAACTGTAATCCATTTAAGGTGGCTTACTTTAGTGCACAATTATATGTCCGTCTTAGATTAGAAAATTAATTATGCATGTTGGGATTGTACCAGCACCCTCTCCTTTCATAGATTTACTGATGCAAGATAGCATGGCTCCATTATTGCATCTTCTAGCTGTACCTTTTAACCTCTTTTTTGTTGAATGATTCATGCTTTTACTTTTTCAGATTACTATCGAAGAATGGTCCTTGGTGGTTTCTACATAAGGATTTCCATGTTGCAAAGGTCAGTGTGTATTTGTATAATTCCTAATATATCTGGCATTCGACTGCTTTTCCAATAAAAGAGAAACGATAATTTTATATGGCGTGATAGTGTTGGTGTGCCCGTATATGGAGAGTTGTTTGTTTATACTATTAAGTTACGTGCACGTGTAGTCCCTTTTACTCAGACACTAAGGAAAACAACATTGCTATTCTATAAATTCTCTGCTCTTTTTAACAAACTATAAATTATCTGTTGATTAATTAATATTATGGTTATACTCTTCACACTCTGTAGTGTGTATATATATCTTAGACCGGCACCTTAATCTTGTAACTCATGTTTGCAGATGGTCTCTTAATTGTTAAGACGGAGAATATGGATGAAACCGTTTTTCAGGATAAGGATCTGCATCAGATACACTATTTAGATGTTAACTTAGAATTTGGGTTTTTGGTAAGCTTATTTAGGAAATGGTTTTTAGAAGCACATCGTAAGCCGTTGTAATGAGACCAATCGATTGTTAAGTTCTCAATTAGTTGTTATATTTTACAATTATGCTAAGTAGTACTTTTTTTACCTTCAATGTTACCCAATGTAAAGAAATTGTTCATTTTTTAAAGTTCAATGTACATCAAATGTCGGTGTAATAATAATAGTATTATAGATGTCTATAGTAATTTGAGATGAGACATCTATTATAATAGTAATAATAATAAGAATAATAGTAATAATAATTATTATAGATGTCTCTTCTCATATATCTTTTATAATTATCGAGA
>PGTU02000526.1:0-14937 GCA_002896215.2 Cicer echinospermum | reverse complement strand
TTTCATCAGAACATGTCCAGACCTGTATAAATCGATTGCCTAATCGATTTCTGGGAATCTGTTTTGATAAAACTATTTTCAATCGATTACTCAATCGATTTGCCAAACTTCTGAGTTCACTGTGTTTTTCAACAAGTTTATTTCAATCGATTTGCCAATCGATTGGTTTCAAAACAGTGGCTCAGGTTTTTTGATGTCAATCGATTTGCCAATCGATTGTTCAAAACAGTGGCTCAGTTTTGATATCAATCGATTTGCCAATCGATTGGTTTCAAAACAGTGACTCAGTATTTGATATCAATCGATTTGCCAATCGATGTTACTTCAAAACAATGACTCAGTATTTGATATCAATCGATTGCCAATCGATTGTTTTCACAACTCAGCTATTTGACATCAATCGACTTGTCAATCGATTGTTTTCAAAACCTCAGTGGCATGTTCCTGAAAAGTTTTTACCTGGTGTTTAGTTCAATCGATTTCCCAATCGATTGCAACCAAAACTTAGTCAAAATTGAAAGTGTTAACAATTGATTGTCCAATCGATTGTATTTGTCACAGGTGAGGTCATTTTTCAAATGATATTTTATCAATCGATTTGCCAATCGATTTCCCTCAGCACTGGAGTGCCACTGTGACTCATTCAATCGATTTACCAATCGATTTGTTACCATCAGGTTTGATTTGTGAAATGTTCAATCGATTTGCCAATCGATTTGTTTCCAAATCAGAGGCTACTGACTTGTGCATTTTTCATTTTTAATTGATCTAATCGATTGCCTAATCGATTGCATTTCACAAACACTTAAGATTTCTTACACCCTTGTTATGAAATCGATTTCCCAATCGATTTACATATTCAGAATTCAACTTTTGTTGATTTCTTGTGTTCCAAGCTATTTGATCCAAGTGTGTAGGATTTGATTATGGTTCCTGAAATCTTGCTCAATTCAAACATTAGATTTATCATGCATTTTATGAACATTGTTGAATTATTAATTATGTCAAAATTAGGAATCAAAGGATCAAAATCCAACAATCTCCCCCTTTTTGGCATAATTGACAATTCAACCAAATTGTAACTTGAGCAGTTTCAGATTAACATTTAATTGCATTATAACATTATTGTAGAATGATTAGATCAGAGCAGAGCATGTATCAGAACATATCAGATCAGATCATATTAATACAACATACATTAATTAACATAGTTAGAGCATGTATTGACAATATCAGAAAAAAAATCAAAACAATATAAGCATAAGCATCCAGCATCATCAAGTTATAATTGTTCTCCCCCTTTGTCATTTAAGACAAAAAGGCAGAAAATAATTTCTCCCCCTATGTTACTGAATCATAGCATTGGGTTTGAAATTAGTTAACTTGTGAATAAAAAAACTGTCAACACAATCAAAGCAGGTTATGAGCATATCACATGAATGCATAGATAAGGAATAAACTGTCATATTCATTGATTAAAATCACTGGAATACAGCAAGACATGGCAAAAACAGCATGGATCCTAAGAACCTAAGCTCCTAAGCTAGGCTGGGGCTCACTATCATCTAAGGAAGGGGCTGAGACCGCTGTATTACCCTCAGCAGGTGTCTCCTCTTCGTGAGTCTCAGGGTTAACTAAGGGATCTAGGCTAGGTTCCTCAGCTGCTTGGCGACCAATGTCTGCAACATCTTCAAATGAGAGCTTGATGCCGAGATGTGTCTGAATCTCATCCACAGTTTGAACAACTGCAGTCAAGGAGGCTTGCATAGTCCTTAGACGTGCTTCCACTCGAGACTGAAATTCCAACACTTGGGCATTATGGGCCATTTGAGCTTCAATGAATTCCAAGATTTTATCAACATAAGCAGGAGGAGCAGAGACAGTTTCTGGTTGAGACGGAGGTGGAGGTGGAGGCTGTGCCGGTTCAGCTGCAGGCTGTGATCTCATCCAAATACCTTGTACCTTTTTCAATTGCATCTGATTTACAATTGATTCTCCAAAAACTAGGGTGGTCTTGACAGTTTCTTCATTAACCAAAGACACCTTAAAACGTTTGAGAATCTTAGTGATCAGCTGCGGATAAGGTAGCATGAGTTTGGTCTGCGAAGCTTCCAACATATGCCTGAGGACTATCCAAGTCCAGCTCATTCTCAATTCCTTTGACAATCCCCACAGCAGTAGTATGTCCAACTTTTGAACTACTGCGTGGTTTCCTGATCTGGGCACTAACATGCGTGTCAAAGCATACATCAACATACGATGCTGGACCTTCATTTGACCAATGGGTAGTGAAACCGATTCAACAAACCCATCAACCATCAGGTCTTTGACAGCTGTGTGTCTATCCATTGTCTCTTCCCATCCTTGGTCAGCAGTATCAGCTTCAGAACTACCATCAATGGATTTGCCATAGAAGGGCAATCCTGATAATGCAGAGAAGTCGTCAAAATTCATAGTGATCTTCTTGCCTTTGACCTGAGTAGTGAAGCCGTCTTCTGTTAACTTGAACGACGAGTAGAACTCTCTAATCAGCTTAGGATAACAATCAAGCGTCGATGAAAGAAAGTTTTGAAGACCGTGGAAGCGAAGATGATTCTGAAACGTGAACTCTACACTGTCAAAATAGGGAAAATCCATTGTCCGAGCTTCATGGATTTTTCTCTTTATAAAATCAGGTGAGATGAATGATTGAGATTCCTTGTCTTTTGTTGGAGCAGTGACCTTCTTAGCAGGCGGTGAAGATACGGTTTTCTTCTTTGCAGGGGGTGAAGGGATGACTTGCTTCTTTTTTTCTTTTGAGCAACCTCTTTCATTGCATCTGCCAACAATTTTTCAGTAGGAGGTTCCTTTCTTTTCTTGGTCTTATCCGGAATAGGGGCAGGAGCCTTTCCTTTGTCCTTCGCAAGAATTTGTGTGTGGGAATTGGAACTCTTTTGGTTAGTGTTTGAGGTGGTGAGGGAGTTTCACTAGTAGAGGATGAAGATGGTGAGGGTGTGTGTGCCTGAGTTTGCTTTACACGAGCCATAATCACAAAATAATTGATTGAATGTAGGTAGATAGAATGAATAACCTGAAGAATATGCAGATCAATAACGCAGATTGAGTGAAAAACTGAAGCTTTCTGGAAAATCTGGAAAACTGGGATGAAGAAATCGATTTTGTCCTTTCGTTTTTATACTTTAACCCTTGTAAATCGATTGCCAAATCGATTGGGTTACCGTTACACCGAATCCCAAATCGATTTCGTAATTATTAAGTCCAACGGCTAGTTAAAAATCCGCAACGGTCATATTCCTAATCGATTCCCAAATCGATTGTTCGTTTTACTAAATCGATGTCCAAATCGATTGTCCCACATGTAAAAAAAATCTGAACACTGAATCAATCGATTTCCAAATCGATGCTCGGGATTTTTACACAATATTTTCCAAAAGTCTGAACTCTGGGCTAACTAAATCGATTTCCCAATCGATTTTATAAACCTTTTTCATCCAGTAATCGATTTCCAACTCGATTAAACTGAAAACCTTCACTGATAAATACCAAAATCACAGAAAAACTTATATCTCACTAGGATCAATGATCCCTAGTTTCATCCTTATGTTCAAAAAACTTTCTTTTGGTAACGGTTTCGTGAAGATATCTGCTAGTTGTTCTGTAGTATTCACATATTCAAGTTTGATGACTCCATTCTGAAAATGATCTCTTATGAAGTGATGCCTTACCTCAATATGTTTTGTCCTTGAATGCATTACTGGGTTCTTTGTTATGCTGATGGCACTGGTGTTGTCACACATGATCGGCACTGTTCCCAAATCAACACCAAAGTCCATTAGATGTTGTTTCATCCACAAGATCTGAGCACAACAGCTCCCAGCTGCTATGTATTCGGCTTCTGCAGTAGACAAAGCAATACTTGTTTGCTTCTTACTAAACCAGGACACTAGAGAATTACCAAGTAGATGACATGTACCTGAAGTGCTTTTTCTGTCAAGCTTACAACCAGCAAAATCTGAGTCTGAATACCCAACCAAAGTACATGTTGAACCTTTTGGATACCACAAACCAAGGTTCTTAGTACCTACCAAGTATCTGAAAATTCTCTTTACTGCAGTGAAGTGAGATTCCTTCGGATTCGATTGATACCGTGCACACATGCAAACGCTGAACATAATATCGGGTCGGCTTGCTGTAAGATAGAGCAGAGATCCAATCATACCACGAAATCTGGTTACATCTACAGGCTTACCTAACTCATCTCGGTCTAAGAAATTTCCTTGACTCATGGGTGTATCAATGGACTTAAGCTTATCAAAGTTAAATTTCTTTAACAAATCAGAACAATATTTGGATTGACTAATGAAAATGCCTTGCTTGGTTTGGTTAATTTGAAATCCCAAGAAATATGATAGTTCACCCATCATTGACATTTCAAATTTACCTTTCATCAAGTTTTCAAATTCTTTGCAAAGCTTGTCATTTGTTGATCCAAATATAATGTCATCAACATAAATTTGGACCAGCAAGATGTCATTTTCAATAGTTTTTGTAAAGAGTGTCTTATCAACATTTCCTCTAGAAAAATTTTGTTGAATGAGGAAAGTGCTGAGTTTCTCATACCAAGCTCTTGGAGCTTGTTTCAACCCATAGAGGGCCTTTGAGAGTTTATACACATGGTTAGGAAAATCTGGATTTTCAAAACCTGGTGTTTGGCTCACAAAAACTTCCTCTTGTAGGTCTCCATTAAGAAATGCACTCTTCACATCCATTTGATATAGATTGAAGTCCATGATACATGCATAGGCCAACAAAATCCTTATGGCTTCTAGTCTAGCTACAGGGGCATAGGTCTCATCAAAGTCTATTCCCTCCTCTTGACTATAACCCTTTGCAACTAATCTGGCCTTATTCCTAGTTATCACACCATTCTCATCTAACTTATTTCTGAACACCCACCTAGTTCCTATAACATGCTTACCCTCTGGCCTAGGTACCAAGTTCCACACTTTGTTCCTCTCAAACTGGTTTAACTCCTCTTGCATAGCAAGTATCCACTCACTATCTAAAAGGGCTTCCTTAATGTTCTTAGGTTCAATCTGAGACACAAAGGCTGTGAGGTTACAGAACTCTCTAAGGTTTCCTCTAGTTGACACACCTCTAGAAATGTCACCTATGATGTTGTCTAAGGGGTGGTTTCTATTGAATCTCCATTCCTTAGGTAACTCACTGGTTTCTATAGGTTCTATAGGGTCAGCACTAGTTAGAGGATCAGCTATAGGTTGTTCTAGGGGTTCAGATTCTACAACATCATCCACAATATCATTAACCTTAGAAGGAGTTTTGTTCAAGTTTTCTGTAAAAGATTCATCAAACTTTACATGAACTGACTCTTCTATGGTTTTTGTTCTTTTGTTGTAGATTCTATAGGCTTTACTAGTTTGGGAGTATCCTAGAAAGATTCCTTCATCTGCCTTAGGGTCAAACTTTCCTAGGTGTTCCTTGCCATTGTTCAAAACAAAGCACTTACAACCAAAAATTCTAAAGTAAGACAGGTTTGGTTTTCTACCCTTGTAAAGCTCATAGGGTGTTTTCTTAAGAAGGGGTCTAATCAGTACTCTATTCACAATATGAGTGGCTGTACTAATTGCATCTGCCCAAAAGTACTTAGGTAGGTTGGAGTCTTTAAGCATGGTCCTAGCTAACTCTTCTAGGGATCTATTTTTCCTCTCCACTACCCCATTCTGCTGTGGTGTCCTAGGGGCTGAATACATGTGGTTGATTCCATTTGATTCACAATAATTTTGAAAAAGATCATTTTGGAATTCACCTCCATGATCACTTTTTATTGAAACAATTTTCAAATCATTTTCATTTTGTACTAAAGCAGCAAACTTTTTGAAAACAGAAAATGTATCACTTTTATGAGCTAAAAAGTAAGTCCATGTGAATCTAGAATAATCATCAACCAGCACATATCCATATAGGTTCCCACCTAAACTCTTAACTTGGGCAGGTCCGAAAAGGTCCATGTGAACTAGTTGTAAAACTCTATTTGTTCTAACCAAATCTATAGAGGGAAACGGAGTCTTAACCAGTTTACTCTTCTCACATGAATCACACAACCTATCCTTAGAAAACTTCCTATTGGGGAGTCCTATTACTAGCTGTTTGCTAACAAGCTTATTCAAGTGATTAATATGAATGTGAGCAATGCGTTTGTGCCACAACCATGTTTCATCTTGATTTGATAACAAGCAACATACAGCACTTGGTACAGAATTGAAATCCAACATATAGATGTTGTTAATTCTGTCACCAATCAGCTTTATGTTTTTGTCATCTTTATGCTCAATAATGCAAGATTGTGATGAAAAACTTACTTGAAAACCTTTGTCACATAGCTGACTTATGCTTAGCAAGTTATGCTTGAGTCCTTCAACATATAACACATTCTTAATCACTGTTGTTGACTCATTGCCTATATCACCAATTCCAATAATTTTTCCTCTATTGTTGTCTCCATATTTGACAAAACCTCCTTCCTTTAATGTCAAGGACAGAAATTTGGATTTGTCCCCTGTCATGTGCTTCGAACATCCGCTATCCAAATACCATGAGTGCTTAGTGGATGTCAAGCACACCTACAAAACAAAATCAGAAGTTTGTTTTAGGTCCCCAATCTAAATTGGGTCCTGTTTGGTTAGTGTCAAACACAGATTTCTTTGCTTTCCAAATTTGCTTCCATCCCTTATTGGCTAATTTTTTAAATTTGCAATTTGACACAAAATGTCCATTTCTGCAACAGAAATGACACTTGCCTTTAAAGGATGAATGGTGATTTGGCTTAGTAAAGATATCATACATATTCTTAGCAATGGCAGATTTTTGACCATGTTTGACACTTCTGGTTTGCATATAACCAATACCATATTTATTTTTATTCTTTTTAACATGCATGTTTGGTGTATATCCTAAACCAGATTTTTCATGAACATGTCTTTGATTGCTAAGTATGTTATTCAGTTTATCTTTACTATTAGCAAATTTTAACAAATCAGATTTTAATGATGCAACCGTATGTTCAAGTTCAATGCATTTTGCTGATTTTTCTTGTGAATCCTTTTTCAATTGTTCACATAAATTTTCAATTTCTTTATGCTCAACATTCACTTGTTCAAGCATTTTCTTTGTGCTTAACAATTGTTTTATGGAATTCACATAATCATCATGCAATTCATTGAAAGCTTCTTGAAGTTCATCATAGGTTGGATTAGATTGTGAACTAACCTCATTTTCTGATTCTGAATCTGAATTTGCCATGAGACACATATTGGCTTCTTCTTCATCCGAAGAGGCAGAGGATTCATCGTTATCGTTCCAAGCAATATATGCCTTCTTTGTTTTGGTGACTGGCTCTTTGCCTTTTGATTTTGCAGCTTTATTTTTGTTCTGCAATTTGTAGCATTCTGATTTTATGTGACCAGTCTTCCCACATTCATAACATGTAATCTGCTTGTTGTCGCTAGTCTTGGAGCTGGATGGTTTTCTGAACTTGTTATCTTTCTTCTTCAGAAATTTCTTAAATTTCTTGACAAGCAGTCCGATTTCTGGTTCTTCATTGTCACTGCTGGATTCATTTGAGCAGCTATCGGATTCAACTTTTGACTGATTTGCTTGAACCTTCAGAGACAAACCTTTCTTTTTCCTACTTTCCATTTCTGATTCATCCAGTCTTTGTAATTCCATTTCATGTTCCCTTAACTTTCCAAATAGTGTTGCTGTCGTCATCTTAGCAAGATCTCTAGACTCAGCTATGGCTGTTATCTTTGGCTGCCATTCTCTGGTTAAACATCTCATAATCTTTCCAATCTGCTGTTCATTATCCACGTCTTTTCCTAGTGCATGCAGGTTGTTGACTATGTGTGTGAATCTGGTTTGCAAATCACTGATTGACTCTTCTTTCTTCATGCTAAATAATTCATATTCGTGCATGAGTGTATTCACACGAGCTCTCTTAACATCAGTAGTACCTTCGTGAGTTTCTTGGAGAATGTCCCACATCTCTTTTGCTGATTTGCAATTGGATACTCTAAAGAACTCTTCTGCACATAGGGCTGATGTGATTATGTTCTTCGCCTTCGCATTGAAACCAACCTTCTTCTTGTCATCATCTGACCAGTCGGCTCTAGGCTTGATAATCATTGAGTTGTCAGTTCCTGCAATCTTGGGAATGTACGGACCGTTTTTCAACAGCATCAAGGATATCTATGCCACTTGCTTCAAGAAATATGAGCATTCTTTGCTTCCAGTACATGTAGGCTGTACCGTTGAAAGCTGGTGGTCGTGCTAACGAAGCGCCTTCTCCCAGAACGTCAGTTGAGGCCATCTTCTTATAAGTTTTACCTCTCAAGAAGTTAGCTCTGATACCAATTGTTGGTATCTTGACCTCGAAATAAAGGAAAATATATCAGTTTTCGTTACCAAATTAATCAGTGTCAAGCGCACAGCGGAAATTAAATTTTGAGGCATGCAATGTTAGCAATATAGAAAATTAAAGAGAGAGAGTTAGAGAAGAAAACACAGAGATTTATCCTGGTTCGGTTGTTCCACAACAACCTACGTCCAGTCCTGAAAATCCAATCAGATTTCAGATTTTCTTCTCCTTCAATAGAAAGAATCAATTACAAGATTGTCCAGTTTCCTCCCTGAAACCTATCTATCTCTAATTATGTCTTTCCTATTGAATACCCTCTGATCCTTGAAGACACTCAGCAGCCTATCACAGAATCAAAGTACAACTCTTCCTTGTTGAGCCTTCTCAACCAAGAAAGTAGTCACCAGTTTCAAGCTGGCTTTTCTTGCGTTCTATTTCGTTCAAAGATTTATTACAGAAAGAATAAAAGATTGTAAAACAAAAGGGTCTTCAATCTTTATGAATGTTGCTCTTCACAAATCTGGATATTCAAGCCTTGTTCATGAGCACATTATCATTTCTCTTAGATTGTCAACAAACTGTATTGAGATCTGTAATCACAATTATGAAGTTGTTAGTTTGTTGCTATGAACAGTTTTGAGAGCATATGAGAGATTATGAAAGTTATGAAAAAGTTATATCAAGTTATGAGAATAAAGATTGAAAGACATCTTATATAGTTTCTGAAAAACCAACTACTAAATCGATTCCTCAATCGATTTATTAAAGTTAAAACATATGCTTAATCGATTTGCCAATCGATTTCGCGAGTCTTGGTTTTCTTTAATCTTGAAACTATACAAGCTAATCGATTTACCAATCGATTCTTTAAAACAACACTTTTCATCAGAACATGTCCAGACCTGTATAAATCGATTGCCTAATCGATTTCTGGGAATCTGTTTTGATAAAACTATTTTCAATCGATTACTCAATCGATTTGCCAAACTTCTGAGTTCACTGTGTTTTCAACAAGTTTATTTCAATCGATTTACCAATCGATTGTTTTCAAAACAGTGGCTCAGGTTTTTGATGTCAATCGATTTGCCAATCGATTGTTTTCAAAACAGTGGCTCAGGTTTTAATATCAATCGATTTGCCAATCGATGTTTTCAAAACAGTGACTCAGCTTTTTGATATCAATCGATTTGCCAATCGATTGTTTTCAAAACAGTGGCTCAGCTATTTGATATCAATCGACTTGTCAATCGATTTGGTGGCATGTTCCTGAAAAGTTTTTACCTGGTGTTTAGTTCAATCGATTTCCCAATCGATTGCAACCAAACTTAGTCAAAATTGAAAGTGTTAACAATTGATTGTCCAATCGATTGTATTTGTCACAGGTGAGGTCATTTTTCAAATGATATTTTATCAATCGATTTGCCAATCGATTCCCTCAGCACTGGAGTGCCACTGTGACTCATTCAATCGATTTACCAATCGATTTGTTACCATCAGGTTTGTTTTGTGAAATGTTCAATCGATTTGCCAATCGATTGTTTCCAAATCAGAGGCTACTGACTTGTGCATTTTTCATTTTTAATTGATCTAATCGATTGCCTAATCGATTGCATTTCACAAACACTTAAGATTTCCTTACACCCTTGTTATGAAATCGATTTCCCAATCGATTTACATATTCAGAATTCAACTTTTGTTGATTTCTTGTGTTCCAAGCTATTTGATCCAAGTGTGTAGGATTTGATTATGGTTCCTGAAATCTTGCTCAATTCAAACATTAGATTTATCATGCATTTTATGAACATTGTTGAAATTATTAATTATGTCAAAATTAAAGGATCAAAATCCAAATCCAATAAATTTTCGGATCAAAATCCAATAAGTTCATTTGTGTCATTGGATGAACATTTAGGTTCATTTTCGTCCTCCCTACTTATTCTTGTCCAATTACCGGGTTTTTAACCAATCTTGTGCATCCAATATGTTGTTTGTGTCATTAGGATTGAACATTTAGTCATTTTCGTCCTCCCTAGGCTTATTCTTGTCCAATTAGGGTTTTTAACCAATCTTGTGCATCCAATAGGTGTGTCATTGTGTCATTGGATGAACATTTAGGTCATTTTCGTCCTCCCTAGACTTATTCTTGTCCAATTAGGGTTTTTAATCTTGTGCATGCAATAAGTTCAATTTGTGTCATTGGATGAACATTAGGTCATTTTCGTCCTCCCTATGCTTATTCTAGTCCAATTAGGTTTTTAACCATCTTGTGCATCCAATAAGTTCATTTGTGTCATTGGATTAACATTAGGTCACTTTTCGTCCTCCCTAGGTTTATTCTTGTCCAATTAGGGTTTTTAACCAATCTTGTGCATCCAATATAGTGTCATTTGTGTCATTGGATGAACATTTAGGTCACTTTCGTCCTCCCTACGCTTATTCTTGTCCAATTAGGGTTTTAACCAATCTTGTGCATCTAATAAGTTCATTTGTGTCATTGGATGAACATTTAGGTCATTTTCGTCCTCCTAGGCTTATTCTTGTCCAATTAGGTTTTTAACCAAATCTTGTGCATCCAATAAGTTCATTTGTGTCATTGGATTAACATTTAG
Source organism: Cicer echinospermum (assembly GCA_002896215.2). Classification (NCBI taxonomy): domain Eukaryota; kingdom Viridiplantae; phylum Streptophyta; class Magnoliopsida; order Fabales; family Fabaceae; genus Cicer; species Cicer echinospermum. The sequence continues at coordinate 3,894 of PGTU02000526.1, read as the reverse complement.
GTCATTTTCGTCTCCCTAGGTTTATTCTTGTCCAATTAGGGTTTTTAACCAATCTTGTGCATCCAATAGGTGTGTTTGTTGTCATTGGATGAACATTTAGGTCATTTTCGTCCTCCCCTAGGCTTATTCTTGTCTAATTAGGGTTTTTAACCAATCTTGTGCATAGCAATAAGTTCATTTGTGTCATTGGATGAACATTTAGGTCATTTTTCGTCCTCCCTAGACTTATTCTTGTCCAATTAGGGTTTTCTAATCAATCTTTGTGCATCAATATGTTCATTTGTGTCATTGGATGAACATTTTAGGTCATTTTTTTCCTCCCTAGACTTATTCCTTTTTCCAATTAGGTTTTTAACCAATCTTGTGCATCCAATATGTTCATTTTGTGTCATTGGATTAACATTTAGGTCCTTTCGTCCTCCCTAGGTTTATTCTAGTCCAATTAGGGTTTTTAACCAATCTTGTGCATCCTATAGGTGTGTTTGTGTCATTGGATGAACATTTAGGTCATTTTCGTCTCCACTAGACTTATTCTTGTCGAATTAGGGTTTTTAACCAATCTTGTGCATACAATAAGTTCATTTGTGTCATTGGATGAACATTTAGGTCATTTTCGTCCTCCTAGGCTTATTCTTGTCCAATTAGGTTTTTAACCAATCTTGTGCATGCAATAAGTTCATTTGTGTCATGGATTAACATTTAGGTCATTTTCGTCCTCCCTAGACTTATTGTTGTCAATTAGGGTTTTTAACCAATCTTGTGCATCCAATAAGTTCATTTGTGTCATTGATTGAACATTTAGGTCATTTTCGTCCTCCCTAGGCTTATTCTTGTCCAATTAAGTGTTTTAACCAATCTTGTGCATGCAATAGTTCGTTTGTGTCATTGGATTAACATTTAAGTCTTTTTCGTCCTCCCTAGGTTTATTCCTAGTCCAATTAGGTTTTTTAACCAATCTTATGCATAACAATAAGTTCATTTGTGTCATTGGATTAACATTTATAGTCATTTTCGTCTCACGTTAGACTGTATTCTAGTCCAATTAGGGTTTTTAACTTGCAATCTTGTGCATTGCAATAAGTTCATTTTGTGTCATTGGATTAACATTTAGGTCATTTTCGTCCTACCTAGACTTTTTCTTGTCCAATTAGGGTTTTTAACCAATCTTGTGATCCAATAGGTTCATTTTGTGTCATTGGATGAACATTTAGGTCAAATTTTCGTCCTCCCTAACACTTATTCTTGTCCAATAGGGTTTTTAACCAATCTTGTGCATCAAATAGTTTGTTTTGTGTCATTTGGATGAACATTTAGGTCATTTTCGTCTCCCGTAAGGCTTTTATTGTCCAATTAGGATTTTTAACCAATCTTTGCATGCAATAAGTTCATTTGTGTCATTGGATTAACATTTAGGTCATTTTCGTCACCGACCCTTGCCATATTATGCCATTGTCCAAGTTAGGGTGTTTTGGACCTAATCTTTGTGCAATCCTACCTAGACTTTGTTCATTTGTGTCATTGGAGAACATTTTGGTCATTTTTCGTCCTCCCTACGCTTATTCTTGTCCAATTAGGGTTTTTAACCATCTTGTGCATGCAATAAGTTCATTTGTGTCATTGGATGAACATTTAGGTCATTTTCGTCCTCCCTAGACTTATTCTTGTCCAATTAGGGTTGTTAACCAATCTTGTGCATCCAATATGTTCATTTGTGTCATTGGATGAACATTTAGGGTCATTCTTCGTCTCCCTAGATTTGATTCTTGTCCAATTAGAGTTTTTAACCAATCTTGTGCATGCAATAAGTTCGTTTGTGTCATTGGATTAACATTACAGTCGTTTTCTCCTCCCCACGGTTTTATTCCAGTCCAATTCAGGGTTTTTTAACAATCTCACTGTGCATGCAATAAGTTCATTTGTTGTCATTGGATGAAACATTTAGGTCATTTCATCCTCCCATTATACTATTCCTGTCCAATTAGGGTTTTTAACCAATCTTATTGTGCATGCAATAAAGTTTATTTGTGTCATTGATTAACATTAGTCCATTTCGTTCCTCCACTAGGCTTATTCTTGTCCAATTAGGGTTTTTTAAACCAATCTTGTGCATTCCAATAAAGTCATGTTCAAGGACGAAACATTTAGGTCATTTCCCGTTTCCCCTAGGGTTATTTCTTGCTCCCAATTAGGGTTTCTAACCAAATCTTGTGCATCCAATATGTTCATTTTGTCATTGGATGTAACTATTTAGGTCACTTACGTCCTCCTAGGCTTATTCTTGTCCAATTAGGATTTTTAACCAATCTCGTGCATCCTATAGGTGTGTTTGTGTCATTGGATGAACATTTAGGTCATTTTCGTCCTCCCTAGGCTTATTCTTGTCCAATTAGGGATTTTAACCGATCTTGTGCATCCAATATGTTCATTTGTTTCATTGGATGAACATTTAGGTCATTTTCGTCCTCCTAGGCTTATTCTTTGTCCAATTAGGGTTTTAACAATCTTGTGCATCCAATAAGTTCATTTGTGTCATTGGATGAACATTTAGGTCTATTTTCGTCCTCCTAGGCTTATTCTTGTCCAATTAGTGTTTTAACAATCTTGTGCATCCAATAAGTTCATTTGTGTCATTGGATGAACATTTAGGTCATTTCGTCCTCCCTAGGCTTATTCTTGTCCAATTAGGGTTTTTAAACAATCTTGTGCATCCATAAGTTCATTTGTGTAATTGGATGAACATTTAGGTCATTTTCGTCCTCCCTAGGCTTATTCTTTGTCCAATTAGGGTTTTTAACCAATCTTGTGCATCCAATAGGTTTTTTGTGTCATTGGATAACATTTAGGTCATTTTCGTCCTCCCTAGGCTTATTCTTGTCCAATTAGGGTTTTTCCAATCTTGTGCATCCAATAATTCTTTGTGTAATTGGATGAACATTTAGGTCTTTTCGTCCTCCCTAGCTTATTCTTGTCCAATTAGGGTTTTTAACAAATCTTGTGCATCCATAAGTTCATTTGTGTCATTGGATGAACATTTAGGTCATTTTCGTCCTCCTTGGCTTATTCTTGTCCAATTAGGGTTTTTACCATATTTGTGCATCAATAGTTTGTTGTGTCATTGGATGAACATTTAGGTCATTTTCGTCCCTCTAGGCTTATTCTTGTCCAATTAGGGTTTTATCAAAATCTGTGCATCCATAAGTTCATTTGTGTAATTGGTAACATTTAGGTCATTTTCGTCCTCCCTAGCTTATTCTTTCCAATTAGGGTTTTTAACAATCTTGTGCATCCATAAGTTATTGTGTATTGGATGAACATTTAGGTCATTTTCGTCCCCCTAGGCTTATCTTGTCCCAATAAGGTTTTACCAATCTTGTGCAATCAGATGGTCTAATATAGTTCATGTTGTGCTAATTGGAATGAACATAAGTTTCGGCATTTTCGTACCTCCCTAGGCTTATTCTTAGTGCAAACCTATAGAGGGGTGTAATTGTTAGGCACACGCAATCTTAAGTTCAGGTACCTAATATGTTCATAAGGTACCCATGCAACAAAATGAACTTATTGATGCACAAGAATTGGTTAAAAACACTAATTGGACCAATCAAAGGAATTTCATTAGCCTGTGATCACGAGTATGGACGAAAATGAACCTAATGTTTCATGGATGAATCCCAATGACACTGAACTTTATGATGCAATCAGGATTAGTTTATAACCCCTTAATTGGGACAGATGCCTAGAAAAGGTACCGAAAATGTGACCCTATAATTATTGTTTCATTCTATACATACCAATTGCTTTGGATGCACAGATTGGGTTAAAATACACGCTAATGTGGGGACAAGAGATATAGCTAGGAGATTGAACCAGGACTTATATATTGTATGCGTTCGT
>PGTU02000525.1:0-10101 GCA_002896215.2 Cicer echinospermum | reverse complement strand
AGCGCTGTAAAAGACCTTCTTATTTTACTTTTCAAAGCCTATTACAGCGCTTTTTTAAAGAGCGCTGTAAAAGACCTCCTTATTTTATTTTTTGAAAGTCTATTACAGCGCTTTTTTACAGACTTTTTAAAGCGCTTGTCCAAAAGCGTTGTAAAAGACCTCCTTATTTTTTTTTTAAAAACCTTTTTACAGCGCTTTTCTAAAAAGCGCTCTAATAGGTCCTTTAATTATGTGAAATCAAAGTCTTTTACAGCGCTTTTTTTACAGCGCTTGTCAAAAAAGCGCTGTTGTATCCTCCGTTATTTTTAAAATATCATACAACAGCGCTTATATTTAATAAGCGCTATAAAAGAGGCGCTATAAAATGTCATTTTTGGTGTAGTGGATGTCTAGCCTACCATGTAAGTCTAATTTGCACTATAATCCTTGCATAAAAAAAGATAAAATAGTAGTATTAATAGAAGTCGATTTGAAAAAAATAATAATAAATACAACTAGTAACATGCATATGGTTTATATTTTTTATTCCATAAATTTTTTAGAGTGTTGCAGATGAAATAGAAGTCGATTTGAAAAAATAATAAGTACAACTAGTAACATGCATATGGTTTATATTTTTTATTCAATAAATTTTTTAGAGTGCTGCAAATGAAAGGTGGTAGTTTTGGGATTTCAACATAGTTGGGATGTTTATTCTACTATGTGATGTCTTTGCATTATAACCCTTGCATAAAAAAGATAAAATATTAGTATTAATAGAAGTAGATTTAAAAAAAGAATATTAAATATAACTAAATAATTAAAAATGATTTTTTAAATGGGTGCTTGTAATTAATTAAGGATAGAGGGAGGATTTGATTAGGATAATTAGGTAAAATTATTATTCTCTTTATTTATATATTTTTTTTAATGTGTAAAATGATTAAATAAATCATTCATTTCGAGCAAGGGCGAGGAAGAAGAGGGACATGAAGGTGTTCGGGTCTCCCAAGTTTGTTTAGGTTCATTTGAGTTATATAGTCTATTATTATATGGCTTTACAATTAGTCAATTATTAAATAAATTTTACATAAAAATATAGTTAAATATGAATTTTGTTATTATAAATCTATTTTATTCATAAAATTATTATAAAATAGGGGTCTTAATGATGTGTTGTTTATTTTCAATACGTTCAAAACTATACTGACTGAACTTCACAAATTTATGGTCCACGAAATAACTCTTTAGTGTTATATGCTATTCAAGTTTTGGTAATGATTCACTGAATATTAATTTCTAGCCCACCATTGATTGTGAGATACAATAAGTAGTTAATTTAATATTTAAATATGTCTTGCTTTATTTTTAATTAGTTTAATACACAGAACTCGTATAGAAAACATATTTAATTTAATTTCTTTAGTATTTTTTAATCCATTCAAAAATTACAGGTACAATGATTTATACAATTAAAGACTTAAAAAATAATACTTAATTAATGTTTATCTTAGTTTGGGGTCTATAGTTGTTCGAATACGGTGTTGGGGTCGGGAGCCGAATACGAGGGTTTTGCTGTCAGTCAGAACGTGTTGTGTTTGGAACTGTCAGCTCTATAATTCGCCTTCACTCCGTTCCTTTTGCTGACACTATCACGTTGTTGTATTTTCCGTATTGAAACCAACAAGTAGGTGAGAAAATGAGAGAAAGGGAGTGGTTCATTGTTAACGTGGATGTAACTAAAGATTTTTATTTACTTTGATGGATATTCATCTTATCCTTTTGAGTGGTTTTTGAATTGGGTCAATTCTCCTTAGTTTTCTTGATATGGTTTGCAACAAATTTAACCATGAATTGAAAATCTATTTCATGATTCATCGCATGGCTTTTGCCAATAATTGATTATTAGAAAAAGGTTCTATATCACTTTCTACCGACGTTGTTATTTGAACTTTGTTTTGAATTGGATAAGGCCCATTCATTGTGCACTTCATCCATATGGGACCGTTTATGGCGTATGTAGGCTAACAATGAACCGAATTAATTAAAAAATAATTTGAGATTCGATTTGATAATTAACTCGTTGAATTTGTTTCAAGAATCAATTTAGCCAAACTAGAGTGAAAATTGAACTTGCTAAATAAATGAGTTGAGCTTCAACTATGTAGTTCGACTCGTTTAATTCATGAATCCATTTGATATAATATATATAATTATATAGTATATCGGAGTTGTACATAAAAATTAATTTATGTGTAAATATGAAAATGCTTGAAGATGATTAAGTTAGAAGATTTATATCAATTATTATAGATTTTAAGGTAGCGTACTGTATGAGTGAGTTAGATATAATAATATGAGTGTTAATTAACACAAATAATATTATTACCTAATGCACAAGTAATTATATTTACCAATACATCAAGTCATTATATATCAATAAGAAACATTGCAACGAGTATATGATAATCTACAGTCTAAGTTAGAACGTTATAAACAAGGATATAAAATTCAATGAATGATCATCTAATCACAAAAGAAAGGAGAGCAAATATGATCATATGTCTTTGACATAAGTCAACTATGAGTCTTTTGATGATCATCCGATTTGAAGAACAAGAGTAACATCTGAATCAATTCCCTAAAGAAGTCAATACTCTGATAAAACTCTAATTCTCTAATGAAGAAAATGACTTTGTAAATTCTATGAAGCATTGTTCCCTCCGATAAAGCTATCATCTGGAAAGGTCAATGTCTTTAATCAACAATCAACAATGAAAATTGAACTTGTGTTAGTATTCATTTAAAGACAAAATTATGAAGAAATAATTGTTCATTTGTTGACGTGACATTAGAAAATGAAAATAATTTGTATCATCTAGTTAGAACAATATAAATGTTCATGTAGTACAACAAAAACCTGGAATAATTCTATAAATAGTACAAAGATTTTAACGACTTAATGTATTATTGCTATGTGTCAAGATCCTTAACTACACTATGTCCAACACATATATTCTTCAGTATTTAAAAAGAAACATTTTTAACCTAAAGAAGATTGATGAAAATAGATTTATTAAATCTGATTGATGATGTTGGATATTATGAAAAACAATAATCAACGTAGTTGATTAACGTAATGGTCATGATACTCTTAGTGATTTTTATCATTCAAAAAGAAATTATTCAATCATGAATATCTTGATGATAAAAATTTGATACAAGAAAAGAACATTTCAAAATGATTAATGTATCAAAAGAAAAAGGTATTGTTCATAGAAGAGTTATGACAAAGTCATGGACACATCTAAAGAAAAAAATAAAAAGACCTTTTTGTTAAGAGTTATTAGAATTGATGTAAATCAATCAAATTATTTATATACATTTGAATAGATGTAGGATTTGAATTGTATTATGCTTTCAAGGAGAATTAAACATTCGAAGAAAGATTATGTGTCAACTCAGACTCATGCTTGAATGAATATACCTAAGCTTGATAGTGGCAACAACTCTTTAATTAAGTCCACAGTTGTATTAAGGAAAAATCTCTATGCAACAGAAGGATTAGATGTAGCAATAATTATTATGAACTAGTATAAAAATATTTGTGTCTCTACTCTATCTCAACTCTGTTATTTGATTTAAGTTCTTCAAAATTAAACTTTAATTTACTCAAATTGATTTATGAAGGCGCTAACACGAGAATGAGGGTTGAATTGTGTTTGTCTAAATAGTATTTATTTTTTTAATTATTTATTCAAGAATTGTTTCAGGTTTGATGATTTTCTTAGAATAGAAGCAATAGCAATCAAACTTAAAGAAATTACTAGCAGTAGAAAAGTAAAAACTGCATAAGTAAAATGACATATTTATACTGGTTTGCCATCAACTTGGTATCTACATTAAGTCCAATCTTTTAGAAAGATTTAACCACTAATTTAAATCCTTGAATTACACAGTACCTGACCCTACAATCTTGTCTTCTTAAAACAACTTGTGTTAGAACAGAGGCTCACCTAAGAGAGATAGGGGGTGAATTTGGTGTTTAGAAATTTTCTGGTTTTTAGAGAGTTAATGGATTATTTTTCTGATTAGGATTAGTGTATGGAAAAATGTAAATGACAGAAAAATAAAGAACACAACAATTTATCCTAGTTCTCCTTACAACCAAGGGTACATCTAGTCCTCTTGCGCACCACAAGAGATTTTCCACTATTTGTTAGAATAAGTACAAGTCTAACTCTAAGACTTCTGTTACAAACTTCTATTTAAATTAACCTAAGATAGCACACCACTGTCCTAGTTTACAACACTTGAAGAAAGTACACCACTTTCCTCAATTTACAACACTTGAAGAAAGTACACCACTTTCCTGAAATTACACAATAACTTGAATGGTTTTACAACAATGACTTTGACTAAAATCAAGAGTATATAACAATTGAGTATAATGATAACGGTATAATATAATTTCAATTACAATAGAGAACCTTCCTCAATGACATGACAATGTAAAATATGTACTTGAAATATGAAAGTAAGACTTTGAATAATTCAAAATATTTCAGAAAATTTGTTTAAAGTTATTCTAAGATTGATGTAAAGATTGTTAAGTTAAATTTAAAACTAAGAAGTATTTATGCCCCATAGACATCACTTCAAATCTGTAGCAATCGTTCCTAGAGGTTTGATGAACATATGCAATGATCTAGATTGAATCTGAACTGAAAAATTGCATTGCTTAGCAGTTGTATTTGGCTACAACATGAGTATAGTCGAATACACCTCTGTAACGTTCAATTTATTTGAAAATTTCAGGCTTGTATTCGAATACACATCCTTGTAGTCGAATACAAATGACTGGATTTTGCCACTGACTTGGTTTTGTATTCGGCTACATCATGTTGTAGTTGAATACAAAAGTGCAGTTTTAGCTACTGACTTAATATTTGTATTCGGCTACCACTTTCCTTTGTCTCTGTCTTCATAAAAACATAAGTATTTTACATTCTCCCCTTTTTTGATGACGATAAAACCTTGTTGTTGCTGAAACTTCAAAGCATTGATCGTTTTAATTTTTCTCCTCCTTAATGCATGCTTACTCCCCCTTTGATCTTGAGTTTATGCCATCTTATTTCGAAAGTTTGAAAACCTACAAATTCATTAACAATAACAACATGTCAATTTTATCCCCTTTTTGACATGATCAAAAAGAAGGAAAAACAACAAACAAAATACCAAGCATACAAAGTATAACACAAGTAAAAGATATAACATCAACAAGCATAATTTAAAAATTAAATATTGTTTAATTTATACATCAGCAATGTTACGAACTTAAATGAGATGTTTGACAAAGCATTGAAAGAAACTAATAGAAACTACAACAGCCAACTACATATCATCATCCGGTGGGAGGTGAAGGTGGTCAATCTTGACGAACATTCCATTTAGTTCATGCAATAGAGATTCATGGTTTTGGACAATGGTGGTCTCCATGTTGGAAATCTATTGTTGATGGAGTTTTAAAAGTGTCCATATTTGAAACTGTTTAGTGATGAAGCGTTTGCAGGGAGTGAGCTTGTTCATGATCATGCGATTTGAAATGTGTCTATTCATGATGATGTCATTTCTTATGCAAGTCTGTCGTTTTCCTGGGCCAACTTAGAGATGTTGAGCGCAAGATTGCCTTTGTGGACATAAGCGGAAGTGCTCGCTCCATAACAATCTTCATACTTTGGAGCATATTCAGGCTCCACACATTGTCCTTTGTTGGTAGTGTTAACACTACTTCACCAGAAAACAGTCCACTTGAAATGATCCAAGATCCTGGCGATCAACTTTAGCATAAGCAAACTGATGCATTCTTGATAGCAAACATAATATACCAGATCAAAAGTATGCCAACTGAGATAAGTTCCTAAATGTAACTGAGGAAATAACTGCAGCAAGCTGTTTCAACGGTCAAATTTCCAACACGATATGTTGTCTAGCAAATTCAGAACCATCATGTGCTTTTCTTTCCATGATGTTCTTGTCAAAACGGACACATATGATACATAAGTCATCATATTTGGTACATTTCCCCCACTCACATAAATTGCCAGACCTAATTTGATGGACCTTAAACAACCTAGATAGTTCATATTGTTGGATTTTGATCCTTTGATCCCTAATATTTGACATAATTCACAATTCAACAATATTCATACTTAATATGATAAATCTAATATTTCAATTGAGCAAATTTCAGGGAACACCAATTCATCACACACCACACTTGTGTATCAAATTGCTTGGAACACAGAAATCAACAAAAGTTGAATTCTGACTATTGTAAATCTCGATTGGCGTAAATCGATTGAATCATACAAGGGTGTAAGAAATCTTAAGTGTTTTGTGAATGTACAATCGATTAGGCAATCGATTAGCTTAATTTAAAAATGAAAAATGCACAAGTCAGTAGCCTCTGATTTGGAGAGAAATCGATTGGTAAATCGATTGAACATTTCACAAATCAAACCTGATGGTAACACATCGATTGGTAAATCATTGAATGAGTCACAGTGGCACTCCAGTGCTGAGGAAATCGATTGGCAAAATCGATGACAAAATATCATTTGAAAAATGACCTCACTGTGACAAATACAATCGATTGGACAATCAATTTTGTAACACTTTCAATTTTGACTAAGTTTGGTTGCAATCGATGTGGGATAATCGATTGAACTAAACTACACCAGGTAAAAACCTTTTCAGGAACATGCCACCAAGCGATTGACAAGTCGATTAACATCAAATAACTGAGTCACTGTTTTGAATCCAATCGATTGACGAATCGATTGACATCAAAACCTGAGCCACTGTTTGAAAACCAATCGATTGGCAAATCGATTGAATTAAACTTTTGAAAACACAGTGAACTCTGAGATTTGGCAAATCGATTGAGTAATCGATTGAAGTTACTTTTATTAAAGAAGTTTCCCAGCAATCGATTAGGAAATCGATTTTATGCAGTCTGGACATGTTTCTGATGAAAAGTGTTGTTTAAAGAATCGATTGGTAAATCGATTAGCTTGTATAGTTTCAAGATTAAGAAAAACCAAGACTCGCGATAATCGATTGGCAAAATCGATTTAGCATATTTTATAACTTTAATAAATCGATTGAGGAATCGATTTAGTAGTTGGTTTTTCAGAAACTATATAAGATGTCTTTCAATCTTTATTCTCATAACTTGACATAACTTTTACATAACATTTTCATAACTTTCATAATTTTCTCATATGCTCTCAAAACTGTTCATAACAACAAACTAACAACTTCATAATTGTGATTACAGATCTCAATACAGTTTGTTGACAATCTAAGAGAATGATGAAATGTGCTCAAGAACAATCCATGAATATCCAGATTTGTGAAGAGCAACATTCATAAAGATTGAAGACCTTTTTGTTTTACATCTTTTATTCATTCTGTAATAAATCTTTTGAACCAAAACGAACGTTGAAAATCCAGCTAGAAAACTGGTGGCTACTTTCTTGGGTGAGAGGTCTCAACAAGAAAGAGCTGTACTTTGATTTTGTGTTAGGCTGACGATTGTCTACAAGGATCAAAGGGGTTGATAGAAAGCCAGCTAGAAACTGGTGGCTACTTTCTTGGGTGAAGAGTGTTCAACAAGAAAGAGTCGCACTGTGATTCTGTGATAGGTTGACGAGTATCTACAAGGATCAGAGGGTATTCAATAGGGAAGAGATCATTAAGATAGATAGGTTTCAGGGAGGAAACTGGACAATCTTGTAATTGATTCTTTCTATTGAAGGAGAAGAAAAATCTGAAATCCGATTGGATTTTTCAGGACTGGACGTAGGTTGTTGAGGACAACCGAACCAGGATAAATCTCTGTGTTTTCTTCTCTAACTCTCTCTCTTTAATTTTCTATATTGCTAACTTTGTATTGCCTCAAAATTTAAATTCCGCTGTGCACTTGATGCTGATTAATTTGGTAACGTAAACTGATATATTTTTCTGTTATTTCGAGGTCAAGATACCAACAATTGGTATCAGAGCAACTTCTTGAGAGGTAAACTTATAAGAAGATGGCCTCAACTGACGTTCTGGGAGAAGGCGCTTCGTTAGCACGACCACCAGCTTTCAACGGTACAGCCTACATGTACTGGAAGCAAAGAATGCTCATATTTCTTGAAGCAAGTGGCATAGATATCCTTGATGCTGTTGAAAACGGTCCGTATATCCCCAAGATTGCAGGAACGAATGATTCAATGATCTTAAAGCCTAGAGCCGACTGGTCCGATGAAGACAAAAAGAAGGTTGGTTTCAATGCAAAGGCGAAGAACATAATCACATCAGCCCTATGTGCAGAAGAGTTCTTTAGAGTATCCAATTGCAAATCAGCAAAAGAGATGTGGGACATCCTCCAAGAAACGCATGAAGGTACTACTGATGTTAAGAGAGCTCGCGTGAATACGCTCATGCACGAATACGAATTATTTAGCATGAAGAAAGAAGAGTCAATCAGTGATTTGCAAACAAGATTCACACACATTGTCAACACCTGCATGCACTAGGAAAATATGTGGATAATGAACAGCAGATCGGAAAGATTATGAGATGTTTAACCAGAGAATGGCAGCCCAAGATTACCGCAATAGCTGAGTCTAAGGATCTAGCAAAGATGACGACAGCAATTTTATTTGGTAATTGAGGGAACATGAAATGGAGGATTACATCGGCTGGACGAATCGGAAATGGAAAGCAGGAAAAAGAAGGTTTGTCTCTGAAGGTTCAAGCAAAGCAATCTAAACCTGAATCCGATAGCTACTCAGATGGATCCAGCAGTGAAATATGAAGGAACTGAAATCGACAATCACTTGTCAAGAAATTTAAGAAAGTTTCTGAAGAAGAAGATAGCAAATCTCAGAAAACATCCAGCTCTAAGATTGGTAGACTAAGTGACATCAGACAGTTACTTGCTATGAATGTGGTAGATTGGTCACACAAAGTTGGAATGCTACAAACTGAAGAACAAGAATAAGAGCTCACAAAGCCAAAAGAGCATATATTGCATGGAGTGACAACGATAATGATGAGTCCTCTGCCTCTTCGAAGAAACAAGAAGTGAATTTATGTCTCATGGCTCACACGGTCAATCAGAATCTGACAGTGAGGTTAGTTCGCAATTTAATCCAACAATATGATGAAATTTACCACGAAGCTTTCAATGAGACTGCATGATGACTATGTGAAATCCATAAATACAGTTGTTAAGACAAAGAAAAATGCTTGTAACAAATGAATGTTGAGCATAAAGAAATTGAAATTTTATGTGAACAACTGAAAAAGGATTTCACAAGAAAAATCTGCAAAGTGCATTGAACTTGAAAAAAAACAGTTGCATCATTAAAATCTGATTTATTAATTTTTGCAAATAGTAAAGAAAGCTAATGTCATACTTAGCAATCACAGACATGTTTCATGAATAAAGTCTGCGTTTGCGATATAGCACCAAATTGGCATGTCAAACGAACTAAAATACAAAAACAGGATCCTGGTATTTGCATGGCTATATGCAAATCAGATAATGTCAAAATCATGGTTACAAATATCTTCTATTGCTAAGAGTATTTGTCATGACATCTTTTTATCTAATATCCAAACAAATATATATTTTCATTCTGTTGCATCAGGCATAAATGTCATTTCTTTTGTAAAGAGGACGATTTTGTGTCCCTCAATTGCATATTTAAAAAATTTAGCCAATCAAGGATGGAAGCAAGTTTGGATAAGCAAAAGGAATCTGTGTTTAAGACTTGACCCCCCAGGACCCAATCTTGAATTGCGGTACCTAGATCCAAAAATTAATTATGTTTTCGTGCAGGTCGTTGTACCTTGACATTCCACCAAGCAAGATTGATTTCGGAAAGTTGGCATGCTCAAAGACACATAAAAAATGATGGACACAGTATGAGAATCTTGTCATTAACATTAATTGAAGATTAAATGAAGGAAGATTGGTCAACCAAGTTGCATTGATAACAAAGGAAAAGAGTCAATGGTAGTTAATCTGAAGTTTTTTTTGTTTAAATCGATTGAGTAATCGAT
>PGTU02000524.1:0-15997 GCA_002896215.2 Cicer echinospermum | reverse complement strand
TGAGATTGCTTTTTCAGATCACAGCAAAAGAGATTATCAACAATCAATAAGAGAGCTGGAAAAGTGATCTTGAAAGACAAGGGTTCTCATGAACAATCTTTGAATATCCAGAATTGTGAGAAGCCACATTGACCAAGATTGAAGACTAATTTTTGTTCTTCCTTTATTCTGTTTGTAATAATACTTTTGAAACAAAACGAAAGCGAGAAAAGCCAGCTAGAAACTGGTGGCTACTTTCTTGGGTGAGAGTGCTCAACAAGAAAGAGTCGTACTTTGATTCTGTGTTAGATTGCTGAGTATCTACAAGGATCAGAGGTTGATCAATAGGAAATAGATCATTAAGATAGATAGGTTTCGGGGATGAAACTGGACAATCTGTAATTGATTCTTTCTATTGGAAAAGAAAATCTGAAATCCGTTTGGATTTGCAGGACTGGATGTAGGTTGTCAAGTTGACAACTGAACCAGTATAAATACTTGGTGCAATCTTCTCTAACCCTTAACCCTTTAATTATCTATTCTTGCAAATCTGTAATATTGATTAATATTAGTGGCCATTATGTTAAACATATTCTGTTGTAGAGTAATATTGTTTAATCTGATTTAATTTGACGTGCATGCTCTTTGTTAATCTCGTATTAATTCCCTACTTGAACTTGCCTAATTTGTATGCCACAATTTAAATTCCGCGTGTCGTGTTATGAAATTGATTTATTTAATTTCTTAAAGAACTGAATACATTCCTTTTATTACAGAGGTCTGGTACCAACAACAATTTGGCCTCCAGAGCCTAACTTTTCGAGGAGGGTAAACACCTCATTAAAAGCACTATGGCCATCAAACGATTTCTGGTGAGAAGGCGCATCCGATTAGCAAGACCTCCAGCTATTCACGGAACAGCTTATCATGTACTGGAAGCACAAGATGCTGATCTCTCTAGAAGCCAGTGGCAATAAGTACATACTTGACGTGTTGAAACGGGTTGCCATATTTTCCCAAATTTTGCCATGAACAAATACTCAAGTGATTCTCAAGGCTAAGAAGGCCGACTGGTTAGACGACGACAAAAGAGGTTGAGGTTATTAATTGGCTAAAGGCTAAGACATCTTAGACATTCTGCTCGTTTGTGCAGAAAGAATTCTTTAGAGTATCAAACTGCAAGTCAGCTAAAGAAAATGTGACATTCCTTCAAGAAACACCATGCAGAAACCACAGATGTGAATTAGAGCTCGCGTAAACACACTTTGCACGATATGAATTTATTCAGCATGAAAAAAGGACGATCCATCAGCGATCTCAAACCAGATTACACACACATTGTGAATAATCTTCACGCATTGGGAAAGCAAGTGGACAACGAAGAGCAGATTGGAAAAATTATGAGGTTGTCTAACCAGAGAGTGGCAGCCTAAAATTACGCCATAGCAGATCTAAAAGATCTTAGCAAGATGACGACTGCAACTTTGTTTGGAAAACTAAGGGAACATGAAATGGAACTACATCGACTGGACGAAATCAGAATGGAAAGTCGCAAAAAGAAAGGACTATCCCCTGAAGGTCAAGCCCAGCAATCGAAAACTGAATCAGATAGCTGCTCAGATCAATCCAGTAGTGAATCTGAAGAGCCGGAAATCGGGTTGCTTGTCAAGAAATTTAAGAAGTTTCTAAAGAAGAAAGACAACAAATTCAGAAAACCATCTAGCTCCAAGACTACTGACAACAAGACCATTACATGCTATGAATGTGGCAAAGCTGGTCACATAAAGTCAGAATGCTACAAATTGCAGAACAAGAATTAGAGCTACAAAATCAAAGGCAAGGAACCAGTCACCAAAACCAGAAAGCTTATATTGCATGGAATGATAATGATGATCCTCTGCCTCTTCTGATGAAGAAGAAGTCAATTTGTGTCTCATGGCAAATACAGATTCAGAATCAGAAAATGAGGTTAGTTTCACAATCTAATCCAACATATAATGATGAGCTACAAGAAGCTTTCAATGAACTGATGGATGATTATGTTGAATCCCTAAGACAGTTGTTAAGCACAAAGAAAATGCTTGAACAAATGAAATATTGAACATAAAGAAATTGAAAATTTTATGTGAACAACTGAAAAAGGATTCACATGAAAAATCTGCAAAGTGCATTGAACTTGAAAATACATGTGCATCATTTAAATCTGATTTATTAAAGTTCTGCAAAATAGTAAAGATAAACTGATGTCATACTTAGAATCAAGACATGTTTCATGAAAAAATCTGTTTAGGAATATACACCAAATATGCATGTTAAAGAAATAAAAACAGATATGGTATTGGTTATATGCAAACCTGAAATGTCAAACGGATGAGTCAAAAATCTGCTATTGCTAAGAGTTGGTATGCATCTTTACTAAACCAAATAAAACATTCATCCTTTGATGGCAAATGTCATTTCTGTTGGCAGAAAGGGACATTTTGTGTCAAATGCAAATTAAAAAAATTAGCCAATCAAGGATGGAAGCTAGTTTGGATAGCAAAAAGAAATCTGTGTTTGACACTAACCAACCAGGACCCAATTAAATTGGGACCTAAAACAAAATCTGATTTTGTATTGCAGGTGTGCTTGACATCCACGAAACACTCATGGTATCTAGATAGCGGATGCTCAAGCACATGACTGGTGACAAATCCAAATTCCTGTCCTGACATTAAAGGAAGGAGCTTTGTCAAATATGGTGATAACACCAGAGGAAGATCATTGGAATTGGTGATGTAGGCGATGAATCAACTGCAGTAATCAAAAATGTGTTTATATGTTGAAGGATTAAAGCACAACTTACTGAGTATACCAGCTATGTGACAAAGGTTTTCAAGTAAGTTTTTCATCACAATCTTGCATTATTGAGCATAAAGATGACAAACACATAAAGCTAATGGGGACAGAATTAACAACATTTACATGTTGGATTTCAATTCTGTACCAAGTGCAGTATGCTGCTTGTTATCCAACTCAGAATGAAACATGGCTTTGGGCATAAAAGAATTGCTCACATACACATAAATCATTTGAATAAACTTATCACCAACGTTAGTCTTAGGTCTACCAAATAGGAAGTTCTCTAAAGATAGACTGTGTGATGCATGTGAGAAAGTAAACTGGTTTAAGACTCCATTTCCCTCTATAGACTTGGTTAGAACAAATAGTTTGATACAACTAGTTCACATGGACCTTTTGGGACCTGCCCAAGTTAGAGTTTTAGGTGGAAACCTGTATGGATATGTGCTGGTTGAATGATTATTCTTAGATTCACATGGACTTACTTTTTAGCTCATAAGTGATACATTCTCTGTTTTAAAAAGTTTGTTGCTTTAGTACAAAATGAGAATGATCTGAAAATATGTGTTCAATAAAAAGTGATCATGGAGGTGAATTCCAAAATGATCTTTTTTCAAAATTATTGTGAATCAAATGAATCAACCATATATATTCTGCCCCTAGGACACCACAGCCAGAATGGGGTAGTAAGAGAGAAAAAATAGATCCCTAGAAAGTTAGCTAGGACCATGTTAAGGACTCCAACTACCTAAGTACTTTTGGGCAGATGCAATTAGCTACAGCCACTCATGTAGTGAATAGAGTTTCTCATTAGCCCCTGCTTAGGAAACACCCATATGAGCTTTACAAGAGTAGAAAACCAAACCTGTCCTACTTTAGAATCTTGGTTGTAAGTGCTTTGTTTTGAACAATGGCAAAGAACACATCTAGGAAAGTTGACCCTAAGGCAGAATGAAGGTATCTTTTAGGATATTCCCAAACTAGTTAAGGCCTATAGAATCTACAACAAAAGAACAAAAAACCATAGAAGAGTCAGTTCATGTAAAGTTTGATGAATCTTTTACAGAAAACTTGAACAAAACTCCTTCTAAGTTATTGACATTTTGGATGATGTTGTAGAATCTGAACCACTAGAAACCTATAGCTGACTCCACTAGTTCAGACCTGTAGAACCTATAGAAACCTGTGAGTTGCCCTAAGGAATGGAAGTTCAACAGAAACCACCCTTTAGACAACATTATAGGCGATATCTCTAAAGGTGTTGCAACTAGGAGAAGCCTTAGTCAGTTTTGTAACTTTACAGCCTTTGTATTCTCAGATTGAACCTAAAACATTAAGGAAGCCCTGCTAGATAGTGAGTGGATACTTGCTATGCAAGAGGAGTTAAACCAGTTTGAGAGAAACAAGGTGTGGAGCTTAGTACCTAGGCCAGAGGGTAAGCATGTCATAGGAAACCAGGTGGGTGTTCAGAAACAAGTTGGATGAGAATGGTGTGATAACTAGGAAGAAAGCCAGATTAGTTGCAAAGGGTTATAGTCAAGAGGAGGGAGATAGATTTTGATGAAACCTATGCCCCAGTAGCTAGACTAGAAGCCATAAGAATTTTTATTGGCTTATGCCTTGTATCATGGACTTCAATCTTTACCAAATGGATGTGAAAAGTGCCTTTCTCAATGTGACCTCCAAAGAGGAAGTCTTTGTGAGCCAAACACCTGGTTTTGAAAATCCTGATTTTCCTAACCATGTGTATAAAACTCTCAAAGGCCCTCTATGGGTTAAAACAAACTCCAAGAGCTTGGTATGAGAAGCTCAGCAATTTCCTATTCAACAAAAAATTTCAAGAGGAAATTGTTGACAAGACACTTTTTACAAAAAACTACTGAAAATGACATCTTGCTGGTCCAAATTTATGTTGATGACATAATATTTGGATCAACAAATGATAAACTTTGCAAAGAATTTGAAAATTTAATGAAAGGTAAATTTGAAATGTCAATGATGGTGAACTGTCATATTTCTTGGGATTTCAAATTAACCAAAGCAAGCAAGGCATTTTCATTAGTCAATCTAAATATTGTTCTGAGTTGATAAAGAAATTTAACTTTGATAAACTTAAGTCCATTGATACACCCATGAGTCAAGGAAATTTCTTAGACCGAGATGAGAAAGGTAAACCTATAGATGTTCACTAGATTTCGTGGTATGATGGATCTCTGCTCTACCTACACAGCAAGCCGACATAGATATTATGTTCAGTGTTTGTATGTGCGCAAGGTATCAATCGAATCCGAAGGAATCTCACTTCAGGTGCAGTTAAGAGAATTTTCAGATACTTGGTAGGTACTAAAAGTCTTGGTTTGTGGTATCAAAAGGTCAACATGTACATTGATTGGTTATTCAGACTCAGACTTTGCTGGTGTAAACTTGACAGGAAAAGTACCTCAAGGAACTTGTCATTTGCTTGGTAAATTCTCTAGTGTCTTCGTTTCAGTCAGAAGCAAACAAGTATTGCATTGTCTACTGCTGAAGCTGAATACATAGCAGCTGGGAGCTGTTGTGCTCAAATTCTGTGGATGAACAGCATTTAATGGAACTTCGGTGTCGATTTGGGTACAGTGCCGATCATGTGTGATAACACAAGTGCTATCAGCATAACCAAGAACCCAGTAATGCACTCAAGGACAAAACACATTGGAGGTAAGGCATCACTTCATAAGAGACCACTTTCAGATGGAGTTATCAAACTTGAGTATGTGAACACTATAGAACAGTTAGCTGATATCTTCACAAAGCGTTGCCAAAAGAAAGTTTTTTGAATATGAAGGATGAAACTAGGGATCATTGATCCTAGTGAAGTATGATGTTTGTTGATTCTGGTATTTTTCAGTAAGTTTTCCAGTTTAAAATCGATTTGGAAATCGATTACCAGCATGGTAAAAGGTTTAATAAAATCGATTGGGAAATCGATTACTTTACCCAGATTCAAAGTTCAGAAATTTTACTTACTTTTAAAAATCTTCACAGAGCATCGATTTGGAAATCGATTAGTTAAGTGTTCAACCTTAAGACAATCGATTTGGGAATCGATTAAGTAAAACTGGAACTCGATTGAACATCGATTTGAAATATGACCGTTACTCTTATTTTACTAGCCGTTGGAACTTCATCATTACTGAATCAATTGAGGTTTCCCAGCACGGTAACCTAATCGATGGGAAATCGATTTACAGGTCAAGAGTATAAATAGGAACAGTTCTAAATCGATTTCTTGCATTCTCTTTTCCAGATTTTTCACTGCTTTTCTGCTTGTCTTGCTTCATTCTTCTTGGTCTTCTGCATCTGTTTTGTATCTGCATTCTACATTCTACCTACTTCGAATCTACATCAAATTATTGATATGGCACGTGTAAAACAACACCCAAGCTCGCACTCCATCTCCCTCATTCTTCTTCCACAAGTGAAACACCTTCACCCCACGCCAACTTTGAGAAAGAGAGTACCCATCCCAACTCACAAAATTCTTGCCAAAGATAAGGGCAAGGCTCCTGCACCAATCCAAGAAAAGACGTAAGAAACGTAAGAACCCCGAACAGAGAAGCTCATGGGCTGATGCCATGAAGAAATATCTCAGAAAAGGAAGAAGAAACCTAATCTCTTCACCACCTCCTAGAAGAGGTCTCAGCACCAAAGGAAAAGGAGGCATAACCATCTCTGTCAACAGACTTTTGCAAAGAGGAAAATTCATGAGGCAAGAACATGGATTTGCATACTTTGATGTTGTTGAATTCACGTTTCAAAACCACCTCAGATTTCATGCGATTGGAGAGTTTCTCTGTCTTCTACACTTGATAGCTACCCAAGGCTGATCAGGGAGTTTTATTCTACATTCAAGTTAACTGAAGAAGGGTTTTACTGCTTTAGTTAAGGGAAAAAGGATTGCAATGTCCTTTGATGATTTCTCAACTTTGTCTGGATTGCCTTCTACGGCAAATCTATTGATGGCAGCTCGGAAACTGACACTGCGATGAAGGTTGAAGAAACACTTGATAGGCATACCGCAGTAAAAGACCTGATGGTTGATGGTTCGTTGAATCGATTTCATTGCCATTGGTCAAATGAAGGTTCAACAGAGGATGTTGATGTATACTCTTACGCGTATGCTGGTACCAGATCAGGAAAACCATGCAGTAGTCCAGAAGTTGGACATCATACTGTTATGGGCTTATCCAAAGAGCTAAGGATGAGCTGGTGTTGGATTGTGCTAAGGCACATGTTGGAAGCATCTCAAAGCAAGCTGATGTTGCCTTATCCACAGCGGATCACAAAAATTCTCAACACTTTAAGGTCTCATTTGGAAATGAGGAATCTGCTAAAACCACATTGGTGTTTGGTGAATCAATTGTGAATCAGATGCAATTGAAAACGGTTACACGGAGGAAAATGGATAAGACCTCAAGCTGCTGTTGAATCAGCCCAGCCTCAACCTCAGCCACGCGCCTCAACCAGTCACTGCACCTGCTACTCCTGATTTTGTTGGCAAAATAATGGAATTCATTGAAGCTCAAATGGCACACAATGCCAAAGTGTTAGAATCTCAGTCCAGATTGGAAGCAAGTTTAAGGACTCTCAGGATCCTTGAATTCAGTTGTTTAAAGATGTGGATGCGATTCAAGCACACCTAGGCATCAACTGTCGTTTGAAGACATCGCGGATATTGGTTGTCAAGCTGCAGAAGAACCTAACCCGGATCCCCTAGATAACCCTGAGACTCACGGTGAGGAGACACCTGCTGAGGTTTAATACAGCGGTCTCAACCTCTCGCCATAGATGATAGTGAGGACCAGCCTAGACTAGGTGATTAGGACCCTTAGGTTTTTATACTGATTTTTGCTCTGACCTGTTATAATTCTGTGATGTATGATGAATTTGTTTTATAAAATTTATATATCATTTTTGGCTTAATCATCTAAGTTGCTCATTAATTGCTATGATTGATTTTGACTGATACACTTGAACTTTCATTTATTCTGATGCACTAGTTATATGATTTCAAACCCATGCTTATGTTCTGTAACATAGGGGAGGAATTGTTAGTTGCATTGTCTTTACAATCTGATGTTTTTTTTTTTGCTCTGATACTTAATAATACTTAATAATGTAGTTTATAATACTTATTGCTTGTTGTTTTGAAATGCTCAAGTTAAAATTGTATGAATTGTCAATTATGCCAAAAAGGGGGAGATTGTTGGACTTTAGTCCTTTGATTCCTAATTTTGACCTAATTAACAAATCAACAATGTTCATACACTACATGATAAATCTAATATTTGAATTGAGCAAGATTTCAGGAACAACAATCAAATCCTACACACTTGGAACATATTGCTTGGAACACAAGAAATCAAACAAAAGTTGATTTTGACTGAAGCAAATCGATTGGGAAATTGATTTCATAACAAGGGTGTAAGGAGGAAACACAACTGTTTGTGTTGTATAATCGATTGGGCAATCGACTGACTAAAATTAGAAATGAAATTGCACAAGTCAGTAGCACCCCAGTTTTGAGGTAATCGATTGACAAATCGATTATACATTTCACAAATAAACCTGATTGAAATAAATCGATTGGGAAATCGATTGGACAAGTCACAGTGACACCACAGGTTTTGAGGGTAATCGATGTGCAAATCGATTGCTTAAAATATCTTTGCAAAATAACTTTCCCTGTGACAAACACAATCGATTGGACAATCTATTGTGTGAAATTTCAATCCAGTAAAGTTTGGTTGCAATCGATTGGGAAATCGATTGAACTAAACCCCAGGTAAGAACGTTTTCAGACAAATACATACAAATCGATTGGCACGTCGATTAACATCAAAATAGCTGAGTCACTGACTTAAACACAATCGATTGGCAAATCGATTGACAGAACTTTTGAAAACCCAGTGAACTCTGAGCTTGTGACCAAATCGATTCTGAGTATTTGTTAATCGATTATGAAGACTTAATAAATTGATTACGAAATCGATTGATATGTGTTTTATTTTGAATATAACATCTGCAATCGATTACGAAATCGATGCATATCAGTCTTAACATAATTACTGAAAAATGTTGTTTAAGAATCGATTGATAAATCGATTGGCTTATATAGTTTCAAGATTCAAGAAAAAACAAGACACACGATAATCGATTGGCAAATCGATTAGGACTGGTTTTATCACTTTAAGAAATCGATTGGTGAATCGATTGATTTAATATGCTTTTCAGAAACTATATAAATTGTCTTCAATCATTCTTTCAATAACGATCTGATAAACACTTTGAATATTCTTTGATATACAAAAGAACTCTCCAATAACACTTGGTTAATACACTGAGATTGCTTTTTCAGATCATAGAAAAAGAGATTATCAAACAATCAATAAGAGAGCTGGAAAAGTGATCTTGAAAGACAAGGGTTCTCATGAACAATCTTTGAATATCCAGAATTGTGAGAAGCCACATTGACCAAGATTGAAGATACTTTTTGTTCTTCCTTTATTCTGTTTGTAATAATACTTTTGAAACAAAACGAAAGCGAGAAAAGCCAGCTAGAAACTGGTGGCTACTTTCTTGGGTGAGAGTGCTCAACAAAGAAAGAGTCGTACTTTGATTCTGTGTTAGATTGCTGAGTATCTACAAGGATCAGAGGGTGATCAATAGGGAAAGAGATCATTAAGATAGATAGGTTTCGGGGATGAAACTGGACAATCTGTAATTGATTCTTTCTATTGGAGAAGAAAAATCTCTGAATTCCGTTTGGGATTTTCAGACTGGATGTAGGTTGTCAAGTTGACAACTGAACCAGTATAAATTTCTTGGTGCAATCTTCTCTAACCCTTAACTCCTTTAATTTTCTATCATCTTGCAATATCTGTATATGTGATTAATATTAGATGCATGTTAAACATATTATGTGATAAGTAATATTGTTTAATTTGATAATTTGACTTGCATGCATCTTGGTTAATCTCATATTAATCTACTTGAACTTGCTAATCTTGTATGCCACAATTTAAATCCGCTGTCTGTGTATGAATTGATTTAATTTCTTAAAGAACTGATACATTCCGATTATTACGAGGTCGTTACCAACCAACAAAGGTTGGTTAACACTCCTAATTGGCCACGAATAAGCTTAGGCATTACGAAAGTGACCAAATGTTAATTGAACGACACAAATGAACTTATTGGATAACACAAGATTGGTTAAAAACCCTAAATGGACTAGAATATGCCTAGGAGGACGAAAAATGACCTAAATCTTAAATAACATGGCACAAACAAACATATTTGAAGCACAAGATTTGTTAAAAACCCCTTATTGGACCAAAAATAGCATAGGAGAGGACGAAATGACCAATTTTAATCCAATAACATAAATGAACTTAGTGGATGCACAAGATTTGTTAAAAACCCTAAATGGACTAGACTAAGCCTATAGGAGGATGAAAATGACCTAAATGTTAATCCAATTGAAACAAACAACAATTATTGGATGCACCAAGATTGGGTTAAAAAACCTAAATGGAGTGGAAATAAGCATAGGGAGGACGAAAAAAGACTAGATGTTAATTTAATTACACAAACAAACATATTTCATGCACAAGATTTGTTAAAAACCCTAATTGGACTAGAATAAGCCTAGGGAGGACGAAATTTAACTAAACGTTAATCCATGACACAAACACACGTATTGCATGCACAAGATTGGGTGAAAAACCCTAATGGGATTAGAATAGCATAGCGAGGAGTAAAGAGACCTAAATGTTAATTCAATGAGGAAAAACACACCTATTGGTTTACAATATTGTTTAATTCACAATACTAGAATAAGCCTAAGAGAGGATGAAAATGACCTAAATGTTAATCGAAATGACATAAATGAACTTACAGGATGCCCAAATTGGTTAAAAACCCAAATCGACCTAAATAAGCTTTAGGAGAAATGAACAGATTGGTTAAAACTCTTAATTGGACTAGAATAAGCTTAGGCATTACCAAAATGACCTAAATATGAATCCAATGACACAAATGAACTTATTGGATTAACAAGATTGGTTTTGAAACCCTAAATGGACTAGAATAAGCCTATGGAGGATGGAAAATAACCTAAATGTTAATCCAATGACACAACCACACCTATTGGATGCACAAGTTGAGGTTTAAAAACCCAAATTGGAGTACAATTAGCCTAGGTAGGACGAAAATGACCTAATGTTAATCCAAAGAACAAATGAACTTATTGGATGCACAAGATTGGTTAAATCCATAAATGGACTTGAATAAGCCTAGGGGGAACGAAAATGACCTAAATATTAATCCAATGGCACAACACAAACATATTTGATGCACAAGATGGTTTAAAAAATCGTAAGTTGACTAGAATAAGTCAAGGGATTACAAAAATGTCCAAATGTTAATTTAATGACACAAATGAACTTCTTGGAAGCACAAGAATTGGTAAAAACCCTAAATGGACTTGAATAAGCCTAGGGAGGATGTAAATTACTAAACATTCATCCAATAACACAAATGACTTATAGGATGCACAAGATTTGTTAAAACACTAATTGGACTAGAATAAGCCTAGGGAGGATGAAAATAACTCTAATGTTATCCAATGACACAAACACACGTATTGCACTGCACAGATTGGTTGAAAATCCTAAATGGATTAGAATAAGCATAGGGAGGAGTAA
This sequence comes from Cicer echinospermum, assembly GCA_002896215.2. Lineage (NCBI taxonomy): Eukaryota > Viridiplantae > Streptophyta > Magnoliopsida > Fabales > Fabaceae > Cicer > Cicer echinospermum. The sequence continues at coordinate 4,430 of PGTU02000524.1, read as the reverse complement.
AGAGACCTAAATGTTGGAACTTAGGTCCCATTAATCCTAATTGTTGACATAATTAACAAACATACAATGTTCATACATTATGTGATAAATCTAACATTTTAACTGTGTAAAGATTCAGGAACAACAATTCAACCTACATACATGAGACAATTGCTTGGAACTCAAGAAATCAACAAAAGATGGAAAATCTACTGCACAAATCGATTAGGCAATTGATTATGTAAAAGGGTTGTATGAAAGTTTGTAGTCTGTGATACCACAATCGATTAGGCAATCGACTGGACAATCATTGATACAAAATTGTGAAAGACAGAGGCAAGCCGTTTAGCACCCTAATCGATTGGCACTCAATGGTTTAATCACAGACTAAAACTGATTAGATACATCGATTGACAAATCGATTGTGCAAGTCACGGGCCAAGCCATTAAATATGCTAATCGATTGGCAAATCGATTGCGGAAATAAAATTTTATAAGGGAACATGGTCTGTGACAAACACATCGATTGGACAATCACCATTGTGAAAAATTCTTTGAAAACAAGTTTGGTATCAATCGATTAGGCAATCGATTGAACTAAACAAACTTGTAACAATATTTTTCAGGAACATAACACCAAATCGATTGGCACATTGATTTACATTGAAATAAGCTGAATCCCTGTTTCAAACCAAAATCCAATTGACAAATCGACTTGACACATAAATTGAGTTACAGGGAACACTCATATGATGCCAAATCGATTGTGTGTATTAGAATCGATGTATGTTACTTAATGAATCGACTGGGTAATCGATTGTTTTGATCTCGTTGTTGGAACAAAACATCTTAAATCGATTATGCAATCGAGTCAACAAATAACTACACATAATTTTCTGAAAATTACTTTATAAAATGAAATCGATTAGGTAACTGATTAAGCTGTTTATTACATAATGAAATCGATTGGGAAAATCGATTTATATTGTTGCTTTTTCCCAAAACTATATAAACAGTTTTCAATCACTTTTTCTTATAACTTTTGATAAATTTGAATAATATTTTGATATTACTTTTCAGACCCATAAACCACCATTATTTCATAATCAATAGAGAGCTGGAAAAAGACATCTTGAGAGAAAAAGAGAATGATCTTCAGCAAAAACACTCAAATGGACAAACAAACTTCTTGTGTGAAGATTCATTGGCAAGTGATTGAAACCAATCTGTATAATCTTTTATATTTTCTGTAACAACACTTTGTAAAGAAGAGAACTGATAAAAATCCAGTAGTGAACTGGTAGCCTATCTTCATTGTTGAAGGGCCAATCAAGAAGAAAGCTTTGATGTGATCTTGGAAGAGTTTATAAAGAAACTCTGGGATACAGTGGTTGATCAAAGATCCAGTAGTGAAACTTGTAGCTATCTTCATTGTGAGAGGGCTCAGTCAAGAAGAAGCTTTGGCTGTGATATTTAAAGAGTTTGTAGAGGAACTCTGGGATACAGTGGCTGCCAAATAGAATAGAGAGAGAGTTTTAAGATTGATAGGCCGGGAGGGCTGGAACATCTGTAAAACACTCTAAGATTCTATTTAAAAAGCCTGAAATCGTTTTATTTCGGGACTGGACGTAGGTCGTTTGATAGACGGTTGAACCAGTATAAAAATCATGGTGCACTTCTCTCTATCCCTTACTCTTTATTATCATTGTATGATTGTATGATTAACCTTGATTGCATGCTTGTATCTTGATTAATTTTGTAGAACAATTACTGTATGTGCTGAACTAGTAATTGGTCAATACATGTAAGTGTGAACCTTCGCTTAGAATCAACTCCTTGGGACCGTGATTGATCATTAGTTTAATAAAAGTGTTCTTTTGTTAAATTGATTATCAATCTTGTTGAATGTTTTTAAAAGACTGCCATACACGTTTTTAACCAATAGAGGTCATATTTTTCCAACAATTGGCATCAAGAGCCTACCCTTCTTTTAGAGTAATTATCATAATAAGTACATGGCCTCAGTTGGATTTCTAGGAGAAGGTGCTTCCCTTGCAAAGGCCCCTGCCTTCAATGGAGCCGCTTACATTATTGGAAACATACCGGATTGTTTACATATTTCAGAAGCTCAGTTGTATTGATATTCAGAAAATGCCCTTCATACCTATCAAATAAGCTGGAACTTGGTGATTCACAATTCCTAAACCCAGATCTGACTGTCTGACATATAGAAGAAAGTTAGGTGTATAATCTTTAAGCTAAGACATTAATAACCTCCTGCATTAATCAGCTTTATGAATTATTATCGTTCTCGAACGCAAACTGCCAAAAATGTGGACACCTCTTATCAACAAACACATGAAATACTGATATGAATACGAATTGGTTCAGCAATGAATCAATAATCTCATTAATGACCGCCAAACAAGGTTCACTCACTTCATCAAAAATACATGCTCTAGGAAAAGTTCTGAGATACTTGAGCAGCAAACAGCAAAATCATGAGTGTTTAACAGAGAATGCACCCCAAATAACTGCCATTGCTGAATCCAAAGGATATTGCAAACCATGAACTATTGCAACACTGTTTGGAAAAGCTCAGAGAGCATGAGATGGAACTTGCACAATTGATGAGTCAGAACAGTTTAACAGGAAAAGAAAAGGACTATCTCTGAAAGCCCAAACGCACCATCAAAGTCTAAAACAAGAAAGTGCTCAGACTGGTCAAGCACTAAGACTGACGAAGAAGCCTGACGATTGGTTTACTTGTCAAGAAGTTTAAGAAATTTCTGAAAAAGAAAGACAACAAGTTCAGAAAGCCATCAGTTCTAAGATTAGTGACAGCCCAAGACAATCACCTGTTATGAAATGTCGCGGTATAAAACAGGCGCTTATAAAGTCTGAGTGTTACAAGTTTGCAAGACAAAAAATAGGGACTGCAAATACTAAAGGCAAGGAACCAGCTCTCAAAACCAGAAAAGCATATACTTTGTATGGCAATGACAACGAAGAATCCTATGCCTCTTCAGAAGAAGAAGAAGCAAATCTATGTCTTATGGCAAACACAGACTCAGAATCTGAAAGTGAGGTAAGCTCTCAATCTAATCCATCTTATGATGAACTACAAGAAGCTTTCAATGAACTGCATGATGAGTATGTGAATTCTATGAAACAATTGCTGAGTACAAAGAAAATGCTTGAACAAATGAAAAATGATCATAAGGAAATTGAGGATTTGTATGAACAACTGAAAAAGGATTCACATGACAAATCTGCAAGATGCATTGAACTTGAAAAAAATGTTGCATCATTAAAATCTGATTTATTGAAGTTCACTAGTAGTAAAGATAAACTGAATGTCATACTTGGCAACCAGAGACATGTTAATGTAAAATCTGGTCTAGGATATAAACCAAATATGCATGTTAAAAGGAATAACACTAGGTGTGGTATTGGTTATATGCAAACCAGAAATGTCAAACATAGTCAAAAATCTGTTATTTCAAGGAATATGTATGGACATCTTTACTAGATCAAAGCACTTTCATTCTTTGCTGGTTCATGTAATTTCTTGTTGCAGAAAGGACATTTGGTTTCCTAACTGCAAACTGAAAAAACTGCCAATAGAGGATGGAGACAGATTTGGATAGCAAAGACACAGTTTTTGAAATTGACTCCCAGACCCAATTTAAATCGGTACCTAAAAATCAATTTTGAAGTGTGTTGCAGTGAGCTTGCATCCAAATGGCACTCTTGGTACCTAATTAGCAGATGCCCTCAAAGCACATGACAAGAGACAAGTCTAAATTCTTGTCTCTAACATTAATATGAAGGAGGTGTGTCAAATATGGTGACAACAATAAAGGAAAGATAGTTGTGTTGGTGACATAGACAACGGTCCAACTGCAGTAATTAAAATGGCTTGTACGTAAGAAAGGGCTAAACACAATCTGCTAAGTATAAAGTCCCCAAACTATGGGGGGGTGACAAGGTCTCCAGGTAAGTTTTTCATCACAATCTTGTATAATTGAGCATAAAGATGACAAAGGTATAAAGTTAGTTGGTGATAGAATTAATAACATTTATGTTAGATTTTAATTCTTTGCCTAGTACTATCTGCTATTTGTTATCTAATTTAGATGAGATTTGGTTACGGCATAAACATATAGCGCATTCTTTTAGATCCTAGTGAAATCTGACCCTTTGGACCAAATCACAAGAAGTTTATGGTGCTTGAACTTTTCCCATATCAATCGATTGGATAATCGATAGTCAGCTTAGTATTTAGTTTAAATAATCGATTGGAACATCGATTGCTTTGGCCCCATACTTCAAAATTTAGAACGTTTTCCAGACTCAAGCCCGAGCGTCGATTTGGAAATCGATTGGTTCAATATTTCAATTTCTCCAGTTTAAAGAAATCGATGTGGACGTCGATTGAGTAAATAAAG
>PGTU02000523.1:0-21578 GCA_002896215.2 Cicer echinospermum | reverse complement strand
GAATCTGTGTTAGCCATTAGACAAAGATTAGCTTCTTCTTCTTCTGAAGATGCAGAGGACTCTTCATCATTATCATTCCAAGCTATGTAGGCTTTTCTAGTCTTAGGAGGTGGTTGATTGCCTTTAGCCTTTGCAGTCTTATTTCTGTTTTGCAATTGGAAGCACTCAGATTTTATATGTCCTGTCTTCCCACACTCAAAGCAGGTTATCTTGTTGTCACGTGTCTTTGAATTTGAGGATTTTCTTGATTTGCTATCCTTCTTTTTCAGAAACTTTTTGAATTTTCTGACAAGTAATCCAATTTCTGAATCTTCATCGGTCTCACTATTTGAATCGTCAGTGCAGATCTCTTGTTCGGACTTTGTTTGATGTGCTTGGGCTTTCAGAGACAACCCTTTTCTTTTTCTGTCAGTCTGTTCAGCCTCACTTAGTCTATGCAGTTCCATTTCATGCTCTCTTAGTTTTCCAAATAGTGTGGCCATTGACATGCTACCAAGGTCTTTTGATTCTGCTATGGCAGTGATCTTTGGCTGCCACTCTCTAGTCAAGCACCTCATCACTTTGCTGATTTGCTGCTCATTGTCAATCACCTTACCAAGAGCATTTAGATTATTGACTATGTGAGTAAATCTTGTCTGCATATCATTAACGAAATCCTCTTTTTTCATGTTGAACAGCTCATACTCATGCATTAGCATGTTGATTCAGGCCCTTTTTACATCTGTTGTTCCTTCATGCGTTTGTTGCAATGTGTCCCTCATCTCTTTGGCAGTTTTGCAGTTAGACACCCTAAAAAATTCGTCAGCACTTAAAGCAGAGGTAATAATGTTTTTAGCCTTAGCATTGTATCCAACCTTTTTCTTGTCATCCTCAGACCTATCTGATCTGGGTTTTGGGATTGATGAATCACCTGTGCCAGCTATGGTTGGCACATAGGGACCATCTATTACTGCTTCTAGTATATCAAGACTACATGCTTCAAGAAAAATTAACATTCTCTCTTTCCCAATACATTAGGCAGCCCATTAAATGCAAGGGGGCCTAGCCAAGGATGCACTTCTCCCAGGAATTCTATAGAGGTCATTTTCTTTTTGAGGTTTTAGTCCTCAAAAGATCAGGCTCTGATACCAATTGTAGGTAATTATGGCCTCTATCTTGTTTAAAAAATATATGAAGAAATGTTCTTTACTAATTTTACAGACTTATTAATCAGATTAACAATGATCGGTTGTACATAATTGTATTCAGAACGAAGATTCATAATTGCATGAAATTTTCAATATAAAGACGATACAATGCTTATTCAAAAGATTAATCCAAGACAGAATCACGCAATACAAACAATTCAGCAATAAGCATTCAAGCAAGTATCAAAATAAAGAGAAAAAGAATCAGAAAATCGTGCACCAGATTTATACTGGTTCGACTATCTGTTTGATAGCCCTATATCCAGTCCTGAAATCTAAACCAGATTTCAGCCTTGCAATAGAAATCGACTTGAGTACGTTTTTACAGATTTTCCCAGCTCACACATGGCCTATCTATCCAACTCACTCGCTTCTATTTACAATGCCACCCTTATCCCTAGAGTTACTCGCCCAAACCCTCACGAGCTCAATATGAGACTTCTTCTGATGAACACACGCACGGACAAAAAAGATAAATCACCAGTTTACACTACATGGATTTCCAGAACTTTCTTTACATATTGTTTTTACAGAAAAGATAAAAGAGGACAAATGATGATGACTCAATTTACAATATGAATTTTCACACAAGAAGGATTTGCCAAATGAGTATTGTGTGTGGTTACAATTATTTCTTTCAAAGTGTTTTTCCTGGTTTCTGTATTGTGAAAAACGTGTAATCAATAATTTTTCAAGTGTGGTGTATTGGTTGTGAGAAAATGTGATTGAATCAGCTTATATTATATATTCAGAAAACATCAGGTCAATCGATTCTCAATTAATTTTATAAAAGTTTAAAATCAGCTTAATCGATTGCCCAATCGATTATCGCGTTCTTGGTTTTTCTTGAATCTTAAAATATAAGAATGAATCGATTTTCCCCATCGATTCTTTTAATGCATAAATCAGAAACTGATACTAAGATTATATCAGAATCGATTGAGTCAATCGATTATAGTGTTTTGTTCAAACACGAGATCAAAAACTATCGATTGCTCAGTTGACGCATATTCATAGTCATAATTTTGGCAATGAGCTGAATGCAATCGATTTGCCAATCGACTTGGCAGGTCACAGTGACTCCAATGTTTTAAATCCAATCGACTTGACTGGTCACAGTGACTCCACTTTTGCTAATCCAATCGATTTGCCAATCGATTTGGCTTGTTACAATAGCTCAGCTATTTTGGTTGAAATCGATGTGCCCAAGCGATTATGCAACATGTTTCTGATAAATGATTAACCAGTTCATTCTTACAATCGATTACCTAATCGATTGCCACAAAACTTGTAGTTTAAGAAACTTAATTCAATTAACTGTCCAAACCGATTTTGTTGAGTGTCACAGAATCATTCCTGATGAAAAACTTTTCACAATCGATTTGCCAATCGATTGATTCAGTAAGTGGTTGGTTCTGTGAATCACAAAAATCGATTACTCAATTGACTGTCCCAAACCGATTGTCCATTTGATTGGATTAAACCAGAACTCAGATTTCACTAAAAGCCTTTAAGTAATCGATTTCCTAATCGATTTACTTAGTAAAAACTTTGTTTTGAGTCAGACAATCGATTGCCCAATTGGATTCATCAATTGACTTATTCAGTTGATGATTTACTTTCTTATTTTATGATTTATATTTTACTTTGGCAATACTTAAGTATGAAACCATAGTGATGAGTCTACTAAGTAACGCTATAACCACTAATCACACTATACATATTTGCATCTTTCTCAAGCCATCCTCCAATTTTGGTTGATTCCTTGAGTTCCAGCTTTTGTTCCAGTGTATAGTGTTTGCTTGTTTTTTCCGAAATGTTACTCAGTTCAACTGTTAGATTTATCAAATGAATACTGTACATGTATGTTTTGTTAATTATGTCAAATCATGATCAGAGGACTTCATGTTCTAAACAGTGATGCTTACTGAGGAATGTAGTGCTATACTACAGAGAAAACTGCCGCCGGAAGCTCAAGGATCCTAGAAGCTCTCAATCCGTGCGCCATTGGAAATAGAACTTTTGGGAAGGCCATTGTGTATCTTTGGGCTAGTGCTGAGTCGTATGCCCTTTTCATATAAAAACTGAGCATTGGAAGGTCAAAGACACACAATTGATGCTACAATTTGCGGATCGCTCAATGAACACCTATGGAGTGGTGGAAGATGTGTTGGTTAAAGTGGACAAGTTCATTTCTCCAGTGGAATTTCGTGGTAACTAGACATGGAGGAAGACAATGACATTTCCTTTGATTTTGGGGAGACCGTTTCTTAGGCAACAGGTGCGAGCTATGTTGATGTAGCGGATGACACCTTAACCTTTAAAGGTAAATGAGGAAACAGTTACATTCAATATTTTAAAAGGCCATAGAGCATTCAAATGAAAAAGAAGGGTCACCGAATTGAGATTTTTAATTCGATAGTCGATTGAAAGTTTGACATCAAGGACCCATTATGCCATTAGATAAGAGTGTCATGCCTACCCCTAGGATGTTGTTAAAGGAAGTAAAGATCCAAGGTGAAAAAGGTTTAGGCCCATTTAGAAGCATCTTATCTATTCTCTTGTTTTTCCCACTACATTGAAGGGAATGAAGATGAATATGTAGAGAAAAAGAAGATACGCCATTGGTTGAACTCACGCAATTGCCACCTCACTGAATATGTATCCTTTTGGTGAGAAGGATGGATGTGTTCTTCTTTCATTAATGCCACCTTGATGGTAGTTGAGATGTCAAGCTAATGACTTAAAGAGCGCTTCGTGGGAGGCAACCCACAGGTTAGGTAACTTTTATTTTTGCATCTTATTTTTGTTATTTGAATTTGTTTCTTTCTATTGTTAAACGTGCACTATGATGAGATATTACAACTTGCATTTGGTCTTAAGTTTTCTGTTTGGGGTTTTGAATTTACTCTATTTTTTTGCTCATATCATGCTCATTCGATAGTTTCACTAATGCATACATTGTTGATTACTCTGTGGTTGTAGAAAGTCTAACTTGCCATCACAATTCATAAAAATTTAGTGACATGTTTAGCATCATTTATATAGTTCATTACCTCTTTCTTATTATCTAGCTGTGAGCCTTTTGAGCCAACACTTATTTTTTGTTGTGTGATTATCCAAACATGTGTTATCCCTTCAGAATTGCACATATTCTGACTTGCATTCCTGTATTTATACATACATTGAGGCAATTTTATGGTCGTTTGAGCCTTTCTAAGCTACCCTATAAAAAATTTACCTTTTGCTAGCCCTTTGAGCCTGCCCTTTTATTTCGGTTACTAGCCACATTACAAGTCAAATACCTAACTTTAATTAAATCACTTACTTGGAGTTAGGTAGAAAAAAAAATATTGTCTTGATAAAATTCTAAAGTTGGGGTTGCTAATGAGATAACAACCTTTTTAAGTTTGGGGTGGATGATTGACAAAAGAAAAGAAAAAAAGAATAAAAGAAAAAGAAAGAAGAAAAAAAGAAAAAAAAAAGAAAAAAATTCAATTTGTGTTCTTTGATAAATAATATCTTCGTGGTTCTACTTTGTCAATCTTTGAGAATCTCCAGAATGAAAAGTGAAGAAAAATAAAAATCGGTAGATAATTTGGAAATGTATGCCGACTCATTAGTAAAGGCCTACTATCCATTGCCTACCCTTACCTAAGCCTCATTACAACTCGAAAGTCCTCCAAAAGTGTATGTGTTGCTGCATTGTGATTGCTAACTAGATTTTTTCAGCTTATGGTAGCGTGGTGCATGTTCTCGGATTTGAGTGATTTAAATTCGTAACCCTTTCTAAACACTTGAGAGAAATTTTGGTGAGATTGTGTGAAGAAAGAGTTGAACTTGCTGAATGAATGCTAAAGTGTACAAATTGTGTCGTTTTTTGTAAGCATTCATAGAGCATGATGAATGTTTTGTAGTAGCTGAAACTTTGAAAATTGAGATTGATTTGATTTGAGAAATTGATTTTAAATTTGCTTTAACTGTCACAAAATCTGAAATAAAATGTGTGCTCGGGGACAAGCAATAGATTAAGTTTGGGGTTGTGGATGACTCTTCATCATATGCATATTTTTCATTGTTTTTAGTCTTATTTGTCTTTAATCATTAGTTAATTTAAGAAGTTATTTGATATATTTGTTGATTTTAGATCTTTTATTAATGAAATACTTATGTTATTATTTCCTTGATTAAGTAGGGATTTTACGGAGTTTTGTGTTGTTACTTTGTTTTAGTCAGTACTGAATTTTGGTGAGAAATCAACATGACCTATGTAGAGTATTTTAGCCATATCTGAAGTTGTAGATATCCAATTGGAGTCCAACTAAGTGCAAAATGAATGTTAAGATCCATACTACAACTTTCATAAGACACCGGAACCAAATTCAGACTCGAAAGAGGAGCCAAATGCACTATACGTCAGAAAGTAGATGTTGTGCGCCTGAAGCGCGCCAGCTGCGCTTTTCTAGCGGTTCAGCACTATCCAGGCACGCCTGAAGTGCGTTTTCTACGCCTGAGGGCGCGACACACAATCAGCATTCATAAAAACAAAATTTTTTTTTTACTGTTTTAGGGTTCTTTTGACTCTTAGGAAGTTGGGAGACTTGTGCCCTAGCATAGAAACTCAAAGACGACCGTTTCTAACATCATTGGAGCAGTTTATCAAGATCATTCATGAATCCTTCTTGTAATTATTCTCTAATCTCTATCTCTTTATCTCTGTCATGAGTAACTAAACCCTATTTGTTAGGGATGAGTGTAACAAGATGAAACCCTTATTTTTATGATTTGATTTCTAGTTATATGAATGAGTTTATTGAATTATTTTTCTCATCTCTGTGCTTAATGCTTTTTATTGCTTGATCAACATTTAAAATGTTATACGATTTTTATTTTGAAACGGAAGTGGACTTTAAGAATCCTTGAGATGAGAAGTTCATGATTTGTAGTCTAGACATAGGTGCAGGTTATGAACCAATTAAATTAGTGCAAAGCAATAATTTACAAGATAATTTCTATACGTAATGCTAATCTAATCTTAATCTACTAAGGAATTAGGGGTTACTTTGGAATTAAAGGTTCTGTCACTAAGACATTTAGGGCAAAATATAACAAGAGTATTCGGTTAATAATTCAATAAAGGAATTCAATAACTAGGATCAAATTAGACACCAAGGTTGGATTCGAAGTGAAACTCATCCCTGACATTTTTCTCAATTTATAAAGGATCAATTTACTACTGTTGTCAATTTTAAATATATTTCAATCAACTTTGGAAATTTGTTCAATTAGTAACAAATATAATCAATAGTAAAACGCAATCCTTTGAGTTCGACACTCGGCGTACTACCGTTTTATTATTACTTTGCAACGATTCAGTACACTTGCTGAACCGCTATCACACAATATCTCTAGACGTCTGAGGCAATTTTCTACACTTGACAAAAAACAGGAATCCGATTCTCAAAAACACACGGATAGCTAGTATTTGAAATATAATCCCGAATCGCAAACAAAGTTATAAATATAAGAGAAGCAATGCTATAAGTGTCTCCCAGTCCTCGATTCGCTCTGGACTTTCAAGCGGTTTTTGTACCACTCGACAAAATTTAGGGAAAAATGCGATGTAAGGATCTCTCGCGTCTCGATTTCATCTAACTGTTCAAGCGATATTTTCATAACACCCGAACAAAAATAGACCGAAATCCATATTTTTGACAAGACGATGGCTAGTGTTTAAATCTGACCAACAACCCGAAACACAATTTTGAATTTGGAGAAAGAATGCTTTAAAGGTGTGCCGGGTCCTCGATTCATCTGACTTTTCGGAGATTTCGTACAACCCGACTAAATGAACCAAATCGGTATTTTCGGACCAGACAATGCTGGTGTTTGAAACTGTGACCCGGAACTCGAAACACATTTATAATTTTAGGAGAGGAATGCTATTAGTGTTTCCCGGCCCTCTATTTCATGTGGACCTTTGGGGCGATTTCGTACCACCCTACAAAAATGGGCCGAATCATCAGTATTCTCAGACACATGATGCTTGGGTTTGAAATAAATCCCTGAACTCGAAACACATCTATAAATTTTAGGAGAGAATGCTACAAGGATCTCCTGGTCCTCGATTCTTTATCTGACTTTCCGGCGTCTTTCGTACCGTCGGACAAAAATGATAAAATCCGTATTTCGGACCTAGATTGGCTAGTGTTTAAAATATGTCCGGAAACCGAACACATTATAAATTTAGGAGAAGAATGTCTATAAGGGTCCTCCCATTCCTCGATTTCTATTTGGACTTCGAGTGTTTTCATTCGACCTAACAAATGGACCGAAATCCGTAATTTCGGACCACCACCGCTAGCAAGTGATGAAACCTGTACAAACATACACCCTAAAAAGCATTTATAAATTTAGTAGTAGAATGCTATAAGGGTCTCTTGTCCTCGATTTCATCTACACTTTCCGGAGCGTTCGTCGTACCTCCCGACAAAATGAAACTGAAATCCATATTTTCAGAACCAAATATGACTAGTGTTTGAATATGACTTCGAACCCGAAACAAAGTTATAAATTTGGACAAGAATGCTATAAGGGTCTCCCAGTCTCGATTTCATCTAAATTTTCGGGTGATTTTCGTAACACTAGACTAAAAGAGACCAAATCTGATTTCTGGACCACAAGATGGCTAGTGTTCGACAATATGTCCCGGATCCCAAACACCATTATATATTTAGGACAAGAATGTATAAGGGTCTCCCAGTACTCGATTTCATATCTACGGATTTTATGGAGCAATTTTCAATCCACTTCAAAAATCTACAGAAATCTGTAATTTCAGAACACACACTGGCTAAGTGTTTGAAATATGACCCAAAACCTGAAAACACATATATAAATTTAGCAGAGATAGCCTTAGTAATGCTATATAGGGTCTCATTATCCGGTGATTAGTTTTATCTGGACTTTTCGGACCACCCCACAAAAATGATCAAAATCCGTATTTTGAATCTGATGATGGCTAGTGTTTGACATATGACCCCGAACCCGAAACACATTACAATTATAAATTTAGGAGAAGAATGATATAAGGGTCTCTATGTCCTCGATTTCATCTAGACTTTCGATCGGGCCAATTTTCATACCACACCAAACAAAAAAGGACCTAAAATCTGCTATTGTAGGACCAGACAAATTGCTAGTGTTTGAAATCTGATATGGACCCTAAAACACAGTTATGAATTTAGGAGAAGAATAAATTAGGTCTCCCGGTCCTCGATTTCACCTGAACGTTTTCGGGTGATTTTCGTACCACGTGACAAAATTGGACCGAAATCCATTATTCTCGGACCAGACGATGGCTAGTGTTTTGAAACTCTAACTCGAACTCAAAAAACCAATTATACTAATTTTAGAGAAGATGCTATAAGGTCTCCCGGTCCTCGATTTCATCTAGATTTCGGAGCGATTTTTTTGTACAACCCGACAAATGGACCGAAATCCAGTTATTTTCGGACCACACGGTGGCTAGTGTTTGAAATCTGACCCCGGAAAAACCAAACACATTTATAACTTAGGAGAAGAATCCTATAAGGGTCTCTCGGTGTTCGTTTTCATCTCAACTTTTCTGATGATTTCGTACCACCCACACTAAAAATGGACTGAAATTTGATTTTCGGACCAGATGATGGTTAGTGTTTGAAAAATTGACTCAGAAACTGAAACACATCTTATGAATTTAGGAGAAGAATAGCTATTTGCGGTCTCAGTGTGCTATATTTCATCTTAATTTTTTGTGCGATCTTCGTACCACCGACAATTTGGCTGAAATCTTTATTTTCGGGACCAAACGATGGTTAGTGTTTGAAATTTGACTTAGACACTGAAACACATATATGAATTTAGGAGAAAAATGGACCGAAATTCGTATTTTCGGACTAGACGGTGACTAGTGTTTGAAATTTAACCTGGAACCCAAAACAAAATTATTGAATTTTAGGAGAACGATGCTTTGAAATTTGACCCGATACCCGAAACACAATTATGAATTTATGAGAAGAATGCTACAAAGGTCTCCCAATCCTTGATCTCATTGGGACTATTCGGCATATTTCATACCACTCGATAAAATTGACCAAAATACGTAATTTTGGACCACACGATTGCTAGTCTTGAAATCTTTACTTGGAAATCGAAACACAGTTATGAATTTAGGAGAGAATGTTATTAGGGTCTCCCTGTCCTCGATTTCATCTGCACCTTTTCGGGTGATTTTGTACCACTAGCATAAAAATGGACTGAAATCCGTATCTTCGGACCCAAACGATGACTAGTGTTTAAAATCTGACCCAGAATCCCAGAATTCGTATCTTCGGACCAAACGATGACTAGTCCTCAATTTCATCTGGACTTTTTGGCGATTTTCATTCACACTGACAAAATGGACCGAAATCCGTAATTCAGACCACACGATGGCTTTGTGTGTTTGAAATCTGACCCGAAATCCAAAACACAGTTATAAATTTATGTGAAGAATGTTGTAAGGGTCTCACAGTCCTTGATTTCATCTAGACTTTTCGGGAGATTTTGTACCACCGTACATAAATGGACCGGAATCTGTATGTTCGGACCAGACAATGGCAAGTGTTTGAAATCTGTCCCAGAAATCCAAAAACACAGTTATACATTTAGGAGAAGAATGCTATAACAAGGTCTCTTGGTCCTCGATTTCATCTGGAATTTTTGGGGGATTTTCGTACCACTAGACAAAAATAGACTGAAATCCGTATTTTCGACCAGCGATGGTTAGTGTTGGAAATTTGACTCGGAATTGAAACACAGTTATGATTTTAGGAGAGGAATACTATTATCGTCTCCCAATTGAAACACAGTTATGATTTTGGTACCACCATACAAAAATGGACCGAAAACCATAATTTGGGACCAGACGATGACTAGTGTTTGAAATCTGACCGGAACCCGAAACACAATTATGAATTTAGGAGAAAAATTCTAAAAAGGGTCTCCCTGTCCTCGATTTCAACTAGACTTTTCAAGCGATTTAATTCCACAGATAAAAATGAACCGAAATCCCTAATTTCGGACTAGACAATTGTTACTGTTTTAAAATCTGACCTAGAAACCCGAAAGATAGTTAAAAATTTAGGAGAGAAAATGCTATAAAGGTCTCCCGATCCTCGATTTCATATGGACTTTTCGTGCGATTTCGTAGCACCCGACAAAAATGGGTCGAAATCTGTATTTTTCGAACAAGACGATGGCAAGTGTTGAAAATCTGACCCAGAACCTGGAACACATTTATACAATATACGAGAAAGAATGATTATAAGGAGCTCTCACCGACCCCTCGACTTCATTATTCACTTTTCTCGGCGATTTATCGCACCACTGGACAAAAATGGAACTGAAATTGTACATTTCGAACCAGATAATGGCTAGTGCCTTGAAATCTGACCCGAAACACAAAGTTATGGATTTATGAGAAGAATGTTATAAGGGTCTCCCAGTCTTTGATGTCATCTTAACTCTTTGGCCCGATTTTCATACCACCTGACAAAAAATGGATTGAAATCCGTAATTGATGGACCAGACGATGGCTAGTGTTTTAAATCTGACCCAAAACCCGAAATACATTTATAAATTTAGGAGAAGAATGCTATAAGGGTATCCCGATCATCGTTTTCATCTGGACTTATCGGACGATATTCATCCCACCTGACACAAAATTTACCGAAATCTGTAATATCATACCAGGTGATGGCTAGTGTTTGAAATCAAACTCGGAACCCGGAACACATTTAAAAATATAGGGAAGAATGCTATAAGGGTCTCCCGGTCCTCGATTTCATATGGTATTTTGGGCGATTTTCGTACAACCGGACAAAAATGGACCGAAATTGTATTTTCGACCAAAACAATGGACTATGGTTTGAATCTGACCGAAACCCGAAACACAATAATGAATTAGGAGAAGAATGTTATATGGGTCTCATAGTCCTTGATGTCATCTAAACCTTTTGGCCGATTTTCATCCCACACGACAAAATGAACTGAAACCAAAACACATTTATAAATTTAGGAGAAGAATGCTATAAGGTTCTCTCCCAATCCTCGATTTCATCGGGACGTTCGGGCTATTTTCGTACCACCCGACAAAAATGGACCAAAATCCGTATTTTTGGACCACCATGATTGCTAGTGTTTTAAATTTTACTTGAAAAATGAAACACATTATGAATTTAGGGAGAAGAATGCTATTAGCGTCTTCCTGTCCTCGATTTCATTTGGACTTTTCGGGCGATTTTTGTACCACCAGACAAAAATGGACCGAAAACCGTATTTTCGAACCACACGATGACTTGTGTTTAAAATCTAACCCGAAATTCGAAACAATTATGAATTTAGGAGAAGAATGCTATAAGGGTTTCATAGTCCTCAATTTCATCTGGACTTTCGGGCGATTTCATTGCTCTCGACTTAAATGGACCGAAATCTGTAATTCGGACCACACGATGGCTTTTGTTTGAAATCTGACCCAGAATGCAAAACACAGTTATAAATTTAGGAGAAGAATGTTGTAAGGATCTTACGGTCCTCGATTTCCATTTGGGCTTTTTGGGCGATTTTCATACCATCCAACAAAAATGGAATGAAATCATTATTTTCAGACCAGACAATGGCTAGTGTTTGAAATTTGACTCGGAACCGAAACACATTTATGAATTTTAGGAGAAGGATGCTATTAGGGTCTCATATTCCTCACTTTCATCTGTACTTTTCTGGCGATTTTCGTACCACCATTCACAAATGGACCGAAATCCATATTTTTCGACCATAACGATTACTAGAGTTGAAATTTGACTCGGAAACCGAACACAATTATGAATTTAGGAGAAGAATTCTATAAGGTCTCCCGGTCCTTGATTTCATCTGGACTTTTTTGGCAATTTTCATACCACCTAACAAAAATGGACCGAAATCCTTAATTTCGGACACACGATGGCTAGTGTATATAATCTGACCCGATACCCGAAACACTATTATGAATTTTATGAAGAATGCTATTAGGCTTTCACGGTCCTCGATTTCATATGGACTTTCCGGAGATTTCGTACCATCTAACAAAATGAATGAAATCCATATTTTCGGACCAGACGATGGCTAGTATTTGAATATGACTCAGAAACCGAAACACATTTATGAATTTCGGCAAAGGATGCTATTAGGTCTCCTGGTGCTCAATTTCATCTAGACGTTTCAGGTGATTTTCATACCGCCATACAAAAAATGACTGAAATCTGTATTTTTGGACCAGACGATTACTAGTGTTTTCAAATCTGACCCGAACACAATTATTAATTTAGAAGAAGAATTCTATAAGGTGTATCCCGGTCCTGATTACATCTGGGCGTTCGGGCAATTTCATACCACCTGAAAAAATGGACCTAAATCCCTTAATTTCGAACCACACGATGGCTAGTGTTTATATATGGACCCCGAATCCAAAAACACATTTATGAATTTAGGAGAGAATGCTGACTTAGGGGCTTCTGGTGTTCAAATCATCTAGACTTTTCGGTGATTTTCGTACCACTCGAGATAAATGGACCGAATTTTCATATGGCTTTTCGAGCAATTTCGTACAACTTGACAAAAATGGACCGAAATCTGTATTTTTCAGACCAGACGACGGCTATTGTTGAAATTTGGCCGGTACCCGAAACACAATTATAAATTTAGGAGAAGAATGCTATTAAGGGCAAAGTCTGTATTTACCATTCTAACTCTGAAGTAGTTGATTAGGAGGCTTGATACTATGCACCATCCTTGTGGATAGACAAATCAAATTGGCCATGTCCACATAGATCCCCTCAACTCAACTCGAGACACATATACGCGACATCGAGGTAAACGTGTGTTGCATGGTTGCTCCCAAATTTGGAGGTCTACCTCCAAGTCACCTAGGAATTCCCCACCCGAATACCCTCACGGTCTTAAAATCTTGCCTTAAGACTCAACAGTAGACCGCCACGATCACGCTCATTCAGTTGTACTTCCCCAACATCACTAGGCTTGTTAGGCCTTACCTATATGATGACAAAAATAATCTCCACCTCATAAATTCTCAATATTTATTTTCTGCCTTCATTGCTATGGTACTCCATTAAAGACCGTCATCTCAAACACAAATTGGAATCACAATTATATCATCAACTCTGGGTTACTTCAATATTCTCATCACAATTTATAACACCACTATCATTAATCACACATCATCGCAATCTTATAACATCAGTCTCATCAATCATAGATCATCACATAGACTTATCACAAATCTATAACATCATTATTATGAATTATACATCATCATATCACATAAACTTATCAAAATGCATCCACTTTTTATTATCACATTCACTAACACATGTCTAATCACATATACATAAAATTCATTTGACATCCATTATCACAATAATATCAAATATCACACATTTAATGAAAATAAATCAAATATCACAATAATATCAAACACCACACATTTAACGAAGTTAAATTAATCAACACCTTATTACAATATTTTTATTCCATATTTTAATCTCCCAATTCTATATTTTCCACATAATCAATTTATCACATCAACATGTGCTACTGTTGTACGTAGTGGCCCAGATGAATCGTTGGAAAATACGGTTCCCGTTCATCTCACTTATATTATACTCATGAATTCAACACTCCCTCACCCCTTACCTTATTTCGCGCTTTCACACACGGGAATACGATTCCACGAGCAAACAGTCTTTTGTTCATGACTATTTGTCCTTCAATCGATCTAACTTGACAATTTATGGGTAAACATTAAAAATAAATTATGAGAAGGCACTCTAAAATTAATTTTCGTAATTCGGTCAAGAAATCGTTACTATAAATTAGAAAATAAAATTAGTGGATAATATAGCCATTTTTCACACGATCGTTTTGGCGTTGGTTTCACTCAAATCGGACTTACGGTGAAGAGAACGATGCAAAATAAGCATATTTTGTAAACGGAGAAATCGGGTTATTTTAGAGAGAAATCGAGGTTGTTAAAAAATGAAAAATTGTGTTTAATTGACTAAAAAATGGAATGAAACTGTTGACACTTAATTTTGTCCCCTTTATGATTTTTAATAATATATAAAAACAATAAATAATAAAAAAAACTAATAATGATGAACATAATAATAAAATAAATTGTTAGATTTTAGAAAAATCATGGATTGTGTTTGGTTTTTATTTGAATCTGCATTTCTTTCAAGAAAATTTTATATTTTCTAAATAAAAAAAAAAATAAAACAACGTATTTATGAATTGAATTATGGTAATTAAAATTATTTATAATGCGTCATCATTTGACATGAAAGAACCGTAAAGAAATAAATCAATGGTATTAAAAATTCAGTATAAAGTGGTCAATTGCATAGCAAGAAACCGAGAAATGAATCAATGATAATAAGAATCAGTATAATTGTGGCCAATTAATGAAAGAACCGAAGAAATGATTAATGGTATTCATTGGCAATTATTCTCTTGTTTGTAATCTACACCCAAAAGTCTAAAATAGTCTACCACAAGAGGACAATGGGAGGAAGTCGGAGCACAATTGAGAAAAATTGGGAGCAATTGAAGAGCACAAAAAATAAAGACGAAGAGAGAATAATATAGAGAAAAGAGAGAAGAAAGATTGGAACGAGTTACTAACAGAACCTTTCCAGTGTGGTAAACACTTATTTTTCTTCTTTTCTTCTGTCTATATTTTTTTACATTATTATTGTTATAGAGTTTTTTTTTTTACTATTCTATGCACGTATGATATAAACAATTTTTTTGTTTCACGATCAATTTAGAATCACTAATAAAAATCAATTTGATTGTTGTATAATCGTTTATTTAATTCTTTATCAATTCGTGATCTCTCATCTTTATTGTATTTTATTTCTTGTGCGTTACGTCTTAAACTCTCATTTATTATTATCGTCATGGTTCGCGCCACATATGTGTCGCCGACTCGCATAATGAAGGTTTCACTAAGTTAATCGATTGGAAATCGATTACTTAAAGGTTTTATCAAAACTGTGTTCTGTTTAAACAAATCAATTGGACAATCGATTTGCACATCAATTGAGTAATCGATTTGTGATTCACAGAACCAAACTCATACTGAACAATCGATTGGCAAATCGATTATGAAATACTTTCATCAGACATGTGTTCTGTGATCAACGAATCGATTGGACAATCAATTGAAATACATTCTTAAGTTGCAAGCAATGCACTAATCGATTAGATAATCGATGTTAAATGTTTCTTGAGGTGCAAGCTTTGCATCAATCGATTAGGTAATCGATTGAAAGAATGAACTAGTTAATCATTTATCAGAAACACATTGATAATCGATTGGCACATTGATTTTGACCAAATAGCTGAGGTCCTGTAACAAGCACAATCGATTGGCAAATCGATGAAGTAAATATCTGAGTCACTGTGACCAGTACAATCGGTTGACGAATCGATTGAAGTAAAATGTTTGAGTTACAGGGAGAATTCAGCCTATTGCCAAATCGATTATGTCAATGAAATATGTGTCGACTGAGTAATCGATTGTTTTGATCTCGTTGTTTGAAAAAAACATGTATAAATCGATTAGTCAATCGATTCTGATACAAAACTAAGTATCAGTCTCTGATAATTGCATTAAAGAATCGATTGGAAATCGAATAGTTCATATATTTTCACGATTCAAGAAAAACAAGACACGCGATAATCGATTAGGTAATCGATTAAGCTGGTTTTAAACTTTAATAATATCGATTATGAAATCGATTTATATGTTGTTTTTCTGAAAATATATAAATTGAATCAATCACAATTTTTGAAAACAATCATAACACTTTTTCATAAACACTGAAGACTGAAAAACAACTTGAGAGAAAAATTGTTACAACACACAAATACTCATTGGCTATATTTTGTGTGAGATCTTACATTGTGATTGATCAAATTTTCTTAGTATCTTTAATTCTTTTTGAAAGAACATTTTCTGTAATTGAAGTTTGGAAAATCCAGTAGTGTACACTGGTGGTTATCTTTTAGGATACTTTTGGTCATCTAAAAAGAAACCTCAGCTTGATCTTGCTAGAGTTTGACGAGTAACTCTTAGGGATAGGTTGGTATTGTGATAGAAGTGATTGGAGTTGGATGATAGGTTGTGACGCTGGAAAGTTTATAAAAAACTTTTTCTCAAATCATTCTAGTGAAAAAGCTGAAAATCTGTTGTAGATTTCAAGACTGGTTGTAGGTTATCAAAGTGATAGCCGAACCAGTATAAAAATCCTGGTGCACTATTTCCTCTCTCTCTTTACTTTTTATATTAATCTTGCATGTGATTGTGAATTCCGCTGCAAATAAACTGTTAGAATATTTTGCTGTTAAACATAGGAATTAATATTAAACAGTTGGTTTTGATATTATTCATCACTTAGGAAAGAATTGGATAATCTTGTTGATAATATTGTATAAAATTTCCTAAATAGAAGTCATATAACCAACAATTGCATCAAGAGCCTGATCTTTTAGACTAGTTCTCAAAAAGAAAATGACTTCTATTGATTTCTGGTGAAGGGGCATCTTTAACCAGACCCCTGCCTTTAATGGGTCAGCCTACATGTACTGGAAAAAAGGATGCTCATCTTCTAGAGGCATGTGGACTTGACATCTTAGAGGCAGTTGAAAATGGTCCCTATGTGCCTAAACTTGCAGGCACTGAGGGATCATCCATCATCATCAAACCAAGAGCTGATGGTCTGATGATGACAAAAAGAAAGTTGGCTATAATGCAAAGGCCAAGAATATTATAACCTCTGCTGAGTGCTGATGAATTTTTCAGGTGTCAAACTGCAAAACTGCAAGGAAATGTGGGACACACTTCAGGAAACTCATGAGGCACTAGAGATGTCAAAAGGGCCAGAACAAATACTCTAATGCATGAGTATGAGCTTCTTTCAATATGAAGAAGGATGAGTCAATCAATGACTGCAGACAAGGTTCACTCACATCATAAACAATCTACATGCTCTAGGAAAAATTATGAACAATGAGCAACAAATAGGAAAAGTATGAGAATGCTTGACAAGAGAATGCAACCCAAGATCACTGCCATTACTGAATCAAAGGACCTTGCAAACTGACTATTTGCCACACTATTGGAAAGCTCAGGGAGCATAGATGAAACTGCACATATTAGATGAGTCAGAACAATCTAATAGGAAAAGAAAAGGACTTTCACTGAAGGCTCAAACTCACAGAGAGAAATCTAACCAGATACTGATGAATCAGAAAGTGAATTTGATGAAGAGCATGAGATAGGTATGTTGGTCAGAAAATTCAAAAAGTTTCTGAAAAAGAAGGAAGCCAATCAAGAAAACCACCAAACTCAAAGACAAAAGCTTTAGCAAGAGTGATACCAATGATAGCAAAGTCACTAACTTGCTATGAATGTGGAAAACAGGCCACATCAGATCTGAGTGCTTAAACTGCAAAACAGAAACAAGCTTGTGAAGGCTAAAGGCAAGGATCAACAACCTTCAACAAAGAGAGCCTACATAGCTTGGAATGACAATGAGAAAGATTCATCTGAAGATTCAGAAGATGAAGAAGCTAACTTGTGTCTCTGGCCAATACAGATTCAGATTCTGATAGTGAAGTAAGTACTACTCTAATCATCTTAATGATAGATTACATGATGCTTTTAATGATTGCATGCGAACATGTTAAGGTAGTTAAACAATTGATTTACACTAAGAAAATCCTAGAAAAAACAATGCATGATGTGTGAAGAAATTAAGAAAGATCATAAGTTGCTTGAAGATATGAACGAACATTTGAAAAAAGCACAATCATTTGATAAAACAACTAGCTGTACTGAACTTGAAAGAAAGTTGTGTCATTTAAATCTGATTTAGCTAAGTTTGCTAGTAGTAAAAACAACCTAAATGTTCTTTCTTGGAAATCAAAGGAATCATTATGAGAAATCTGGAATTGGTTATAGATAAAACAGCTAATGCTAAACAGAACCATAAATTTTGTTAAATCAAAGCAAATGCATGATATCTTCATTAAACCAACTCATAATACATCTTTGCTTTTTCATGTCATTTCTGTTGTAAAAAGGGACATATATCTTACAATTGTAAATTGAAAAAGCTTGCTAATAGAGTTGGAAACAAATTTGTAAAATTAAGAAACCAATGATTGAAACTAACCCCCAAGGACCCAATTTACATTGGGTACCTAAAACCAAAGTTTCATATATTATTGCAGATGTGCTTGACATCAAAACGCACTCATGGTACCTAGATAGTGGATGTTCCAAGCACATGACAGGAGACAAATCAAAAATTATGTCTCTCAATTCAAAAAATGGTGGATATGTGAAATATGGCGACAACAATAAAGGTAAAATCCTTGGTGCTTGGAGATATAGGAAGCAAATCAACTGCAGTTATCAGGACGTTATATATGTCAAGGTTTGAACACAACTTGCTAAGTTATTAGTCAATTGTGTGACAAAGGATTCAGGTATACTTTACTTCTCAGTCTTGTACACTTGAGCATAGGAAGATAAAGGCATGAAATTGGTAGGTTAAAAGAGTAAACAACATATACATGATAGATTTTGATTCCTTACCTGTAAATGATATCTGTTGTTTTATTAACTAAGTCTGATGAAGACTGTGTGGCATAAAAGAATTGCACACATACACATTAGTCATCTTAACAAAACTAGTTAGTAAACAACTAGTGCTAGGACTTCCCACAGAATTTTTTCAAAAGAAAAGTTATGTGACTCTTGTGAGAAAAGTAAGTTAGTTAAGTCATCCTTTCCCCCAATAGACTTAGTACAAATTGATAGAGTTCTTCAATTAATCCATATGGACCTGTTGGTCCATCTCAAGTAAAAAGCTTTGGAGGAAATATGTATGGATATGTGTTAGTTGATGACTACTCAAGATACACATGGACCTATTTTCTGTCTCACAAAAGTGATGCCTTCTCACAAAAGTGATGCCTTCTCAACTTTCAAAAAATTTGCAAATCAAGTTCAAAATGAGAAAAATCAGAAAATAGTTTCCCTCCATTAACAGTGATCATGGTGGAGAATTTCAAATGAGTCTTTTGATAACTACTGTGATCAAATGGAATTCACCCACATTACTCAGCCCCAAGAACTCCACAACAGAATGGAGTTGTAGAAGGAAGAATAGAGCTCTAGAAGAATGTTAAACAATGATAAATGACTCTAGCTCCTAAAATACTTGTGGGCTGATGCAAAAATATAGTTGCTCATGTGATGAATAGAGTTCTCATTGGCCTATCCTTAGAAAAACCCCTATGAACTATACAAAAGTAGAAAACCAAAACATTGCTTATTTTAGAGTCTTTGGATGCAAGTGCTTTGTATTTGAATAATGGAAAGAGCATCTAATGAAATTTGACTCTAAGGAAGATGAGGGAATTTTCTGGGATATTCTCAATCTAGTAAGGCCTATAGGATCTACAATAAGAGAACCAAAACTCATAGAGGAATTTGTTCATGTAAAATTTGATGAATGCTTACTAAAAACTTGAACAGTGCCCTATTATAGTTAATGATTCTCTTGATGAATGTATAGAATCAGATCCAATAGAACCAAATGAACAGTGCCTCCAACTGACATTGAGTACATAGAACCTATTAGGGAAGATGACTTGCCTAAGGAATGGAGATTCAACAAAAACCATCCTATTGACAACATCAGGAGAGATTTCAAAAGGGTTTCAACTAGAAAATCCCTCAGACAATTTTGTAACTTTACAGCCTTTGTTTCTCAAGTAGAACCCAAAAACATAAAGGAAGCTCTTATGGACCATGACTGGATAGTTGCCATGCAAGAAGAGCTCAATCAATTTGAGAGAAACAAAGTGTGGATTCTAGTTCCTCAACCAGAAGACAAACATGTCATAGGAACTAGATGGGGTGTTTAGAAACAAAATGGATGAAAATGGGATAATAACTAGGAATAAGGCTAGGCTAGTGGCTAAAGTTACAACCAGGAGGAGGGCATTGACTATGATGAAACCTATGCCCCTGTAGCTAGATTGAAGCCGTTAGAATCCTGCTTGCTTATGCTTGCATAATGGACTTTAAACTATATCAAATGGATGTAAAAGTGCCTTCTAAATGGAGACATCCAAGAGGAAGTCTTGTTAGTCAAACACCAGGATTTTGAAGATCCTGTATTTCCAAACCATGTGGTTAAACTAACAAAAGCCCCTCTATGGTTTGAAACAAGCTCCAAGAGCTTGGTATGAAAAACTCAACAGATTCCTCATACAAGAATTTTTTTAAGAAGAAATGTTGATAAGACACTTTTTATAAAGACAAGGGAAAAGACATTCTATTGGTCAAATTTATGTTGATGACATAATCTTTGGATCAACAAAAGTAAGTTTGCAAGAATTTGAAAATACAATGAAAGGAAGATTTGAAATGTCCATGATGGGAGAATTAACTTACTTCTTGGGATTTCAAATCAATCAAACAAGAATGACATTCCTAAGTCAAACCAAATATTGTAATGATCTTTTAAAGAAGTTTGGCTTTGATAAGTTTAAATCCATTGATACACCCATGAGTCAAGCTTGTCATTTATAGATAGAGATGAAGAGGAAAATCTTTGAGACTATGTTTAGAGGCATGATGTCTTTACTATATCTTACAGCTGTAGACCTAAACATTATGTTTAGTGTCTGCATGTGATGCAAAATACCAAGCCAATCCTAAGGAATCCCATCTTAGTGCAGTCAAGAAGAATATTCAGATATCTATTAGGAACCAAACAATCTAGGTTTGTTGGTATCTTAAGGGCTCAACTTGTACTCTAGTTGGCTTATCTGATTCTAATTTTGTGGTTGCAAATTAGTAGAAAAAGTTCATCTGGTACTTGCCATCTATTAGGGAATTCACTTGTATCTTGGCATAGGCAGAAACAAAATAGTGTTGGACTTCAACAATTGAGGCTGAATATGGTAGCTGTTGTCAACAAATTTTATGGATAAACAACACATTTCTGGACTTCTGGTGTTGAGCTTGGAAACTGTGCCATCATGTGTCGACAACACTAGTGCTATAAATATTACAAAGAATCCTGTGATGCACTCTAGAACAAAGCATATAGAGATTAGACATCATTTCATTAGAGATCAATACCAAAATGGTAATATCATGCTTGATTATGTTAATACATCTGATCAATTAGCTGATATATTTACCAAAGCCTTACCCAAGGAAAGTTT
>PGTU02000522.1:0-11495 GCA_002896215.2 Cicer echinospermum | reverse complement strand
TATTTAATTTAACGGTCGTTGTTATATAATATGTTATTAATTTGATTTACGTATGAGTTAAAGTATTTAAATCTTGAATTGTTATGCTATTGAATATGTTTTTCATGAATTACGATGAAATGATTTTAATTGCATGTTTTGGGAAATCGGTGTTATTATTATTAAATCGTTAACTGTGTGAAGTGCACCTAGTTACCTCGTGTTGATTAGGGAGAGTTACCCGTTAGATGAAGCCGCCCCTATGAGAAATGTCATTCGTATGAGGAGAGGGCTATCAACGCGATGTAAGCTCCCTAATTGATACGTGACGATTTTTATGATGATTTTAAGATTTGTTCATTTTGATTTCGTTTCGTTATTCACTGGATTTTTAATATTTATGTTAAGCGATTAAACAGTTATTCGTGTCTTTTGTGTTTCTCTCCTAATTGATGGTGGTTGTTGTCTCCTCACTAAGTCTTTGTGACTTACCCCTTTATGTTGCTTATTTTTTTCAGATTCACAAGCAGCTGAGTAGGAATCTATTATTTGATTCAAGTCTCAACATAATTCTTTTTTTGGTAGGCCTCTTTGATCGATGACCATTTTTTGTAACATTTGTTGAGTCTATGTAATTGCAGCTATTTTGGAGTCTAGAAAGTCTATTTAGTTTTTTTGAGAAGTGCATTAAGCAATTTGATTATGTTATTTGAATTATGACTGGATTGAAAGCTGAACAGGAATTTTACAAAATTTGGGAATGTTGAAGTTATAGAGGATACTCTGTCGAAATTTTGAGAAAAAGCATATATATATTTTTTAAATGGTTAAAGAGCAATTTAGTTGTTTAATTGGTAAGTTAGTTGATAGGCTTTCCAGACTAGGAGTATAGCTTGTGCGCCGGTCACGACATTAAATTTTTGGGTCGTGACAATATTACTATTTACTTCATCGTAATCAGTCAAGGATTTTGAAAGCTTTTGTACTTTAATTATTGAAACTTCAATTATTGCTAAAAGAAATTTGATAGGAAACCGCTCCTTTACTTCTATGCAATTGAAAGTTAATTTTAAAAGAAAAAGAAGCTGAGTTAATCACCAACTTGGTCTTTGACTTTGTGAACCACTATAGGCCTATGGCTGGCTGATAGAATAGATGTAAAAGTAACTTCATTTGGCTTTAGTCCTTCTTCCTGCATTTTTGTAAAAAGCTCCAGAGGAATAAACCATGCTACCTTTCCCATAACAATCAATCATTGCATCCGAAGATTCAACATTCTTACAAAGAATTTTACATTTCGAGCATATTTTAAACCATAGTCACATAATTCGTTTGAGAAGCTGCGAATCGCAAATTGGTTCCTGAATACCAGTTCACAATACTTTGCATATTGGTTCGCACAAATTCCCCTGGAATTCGCAGAAATTTACGAACCGAAAAATTTGGGAGAAGGGGAAAGAGAATCAAATTGAAGTTATGGAACTCCCAAATAGACAAATTTGAAAAAGGAGAATCCTAATGAAACTGAAGAGGAGAATCAATGTGAAACTCTTCAGTGGAATAAGGAGAATAATCTATGTAATAAAAGAAAATAAATAAATAAAAACATTGAAAAGTAAAAAGGTTTAGGGAAGTCGGTATTAGGTGGATAGTGGATCCATGTGACTACGATAACAAACGTTGTTAACAAGGAACTTAACTGAGCAACTTTGATAGAGTAATATACTACTTTGATATATTGATAGAGAGACATTTTTGAGAACTTGTAAAGTCAGATATCAATTTGAGCACTTGGCAGTGAGTAAAGTGCATCTGTGTATAAAGAGACTAAATTGAGTAATGCTTGTGAGTATAAAATACTATTTTAAAATATTGTGCAAGTCATGAATGTTTTTTATAGTCCCTTCCGGAGACCAATTTGGTAGTTTATTCTTTTTATTTAATGAACAATCAACCGTAGAAAAATGTTTATGAAGGAGAATTAAAAAATATTTATAAACAACAAAAATCTCTCATAATAGAAATTAGGTTTAACGGTAGTTTTGATCTATCAATTTAACTTGAATTACAAAAATGGTCCACCCATTTTATTTGCGCTCAGTTTTAGTTCGCCAAATAAAATTTGGACTAAAACTTATGTGTCAAAAAAACAGATGATGTAGAAGATTTCATGTAGATTAATAACATTTTAGTATTATTCCAAATTTATAATAAAAAAACATTTCCTATTTTATTACATCATTTAATTATAAAAAACATAAAAAGAGAACAACTCAAAAAGATGAGTCCAAAAACCTTAATCCTAATTTCATTCCATCGTGTTCTTCTTCTTTTCATTCGTCAATTCTTCTTAACTATTTGTCAACATTATGGAAAAAAAATCGTCAAGATTCTAGATTTTTTCTCTCTATTGTTTTAAGATTATGAAAATTCATTGAATGAATATTCAATCCTTTCTTTTTTTTCTATGTTGTTTCTATTACAGGGTAAAAAAGGTTGCAATTTCTTTGATTTGTTTGATGAGCCAATGATAGAATGAGCAAAAGAAGTTATTCTTTCTGTGATGAAAATGATTTATGAATTCAAGAAGAAAGACAATGTGACAAAGAAGTATGATGATGAATTGAAGTTGTAGATGAAACTAATGGAGGGTTTATGACACTTTCATTGTTATTGATCATTGTTCTTTTGGTTTTTTATTTTTTATTTTATGTTTAAGTTATAAAAAGGATTGAATTAAGGGTATTTTGTAATGATGTAATTTATGGTGTTTAGAGTTTAAATTGTAATGTCATTGTGTAATTATGTCAAAGCATAACGTAATTGCATAATATGGTGTTTAAGGTTTAAATTATAATATCATTATGTAATCATGTCAAAGTGTAATGTAAGGCATAATATGATGCTTATAGTTTAATTGTGAATGCAGTTTACTAATCAAATCAATTTGAATGAATAAAGTTGTTATTGTGAAATCAAATTGGTTTCTTGTAATTGCAATTGTCTATTTTTGCATATTAATATTCACTTGGTATCATTCTATTGAATGCAATTTGTCTCAAACAGATTTGTACTAGTTTGGTATCATTCAAGATATACTGATCTAATTGCCTAATATTAAGAAGCAGTTTGCTCAAACACCAAAACAAAGTATAAAAAAATTAGAGTTTCTTGTTATAGTATAGTGCATGCATCAATTGGGTTCTTCTGTATATAGAGAAATGACGAAAAGAAAGTAGCTTCACGCAAAATTTACTACAAGCAGGAATTTTAAAATTTCACAAGCAGATATATTTATTGCAACCAAAATTTCTGCAACTAGAATTTTGCATTACAAGCAGAACAAAATAAGCAGAACTCGGATTCCAAAATAACAGAACTTAGGTTACAACTAGAACAACCATTACAAACAAAGACAATTACTAAAGTACAATTTTGGTTCAAAAAAGGTCATACATAACTAGAAGTAGGGTCCGAAGATACATAATTGGATATTAGACTAGAACATGAAATACGAAGTTTGAACCGAAACAGATCGTAACTAAAACAGAGTTGAAATTAGAAGTAACATTGCATTTAAATCTATATCCAACTATAAGTAAACTATATTGGATGAGATTTTATAAGGAACTAACCCATATGATGCAGTTAAATCATAGATTTTATACTTGTAATCAGGACAACCTTCAATTGTTTTATAATTTCAGTTTTTGGAAGGCAATGTACGTCATGTAGGGAGAGCAATATCAAATGTTTGAAATTGCATGTTATTGAGAAAAATCATAGTTGATATCCACTCATGAAGTTCATGAAATGTTTCACAAACATGACATTACCAAGTGTGTAATGTGGTTCGCCAGATCTTTGAAACCATTGAGGAAAACTCACATATGCAGAATCAGTTACTCTGGCAAAATTGGAAAAAGGATGGTTTCTCCAAACCTAGTCGGAATTTGTGGTGTTGTCACCAAATCATTTTAATAAATGACAAATGGAAAACATTCTCAAATATGTGTCTATGGAATTCACAATTGAACTCATCTCTTGCAGATTAGAACCAGATCTTGATCACGAGTTCATTCAAAAATTGATTGCCAAGTAACTTCCAAGTGCCTCCCAACGAACAATAACATGAAAATTTGGTAAATTCGAAGTCCTTTAAAAGAGGCAGAAGCAAGCAAAACATTGTTTAAATAGAAGGTGATTGATCATAACTTAATTTAATACCAAGGCAAAATGTCATCCTCTTTGTGGTAAATTCAAATCTCATTACATATCAAGCTTTTAAGAATAGGGAACTTCTCCAATGTTCTTAGGGGGCCAAAGGAAGTCCCTCCCACATTATCACAATTTCTTCTCCAATCTTTATCAATTCTGATTATTTTTGTCTTCTCCCTCTATAAAAGACTATTGGACAAATACAAACAACGGGTCCTCTTTAGAAAGACCTTGCAAAATGTAAGATGTGTTGGTGTCCATCATTTTAGCTATTGAGTGACTACGTGCAGTCACTAAGACTTTACTTCCTTTAACACCTACTTGAATTAAATCTTGAAGCCAATCCATTTGACACGGTCCTCGTTCCATACATCGTCAAAGCCAAGCAAGAACTTTTTACCATAAAGTGCCTTTCCAAATGATGTTGTAGCCAGGGACGTAGCTTAGTTAGGATTGAGGTGCGACCACCCCAAATAATTTGTTTTTATAGACAAAATGACCAAAATACCTTTATTGAAACAATTTTGCTTCCCACACCCCTCAAATTACTTCCCACACCCCTCAATTTTTTTTAAACTCCAAAATACCCAAACTACCCTTCCCTCTATATTCACTTTAACCACTCATTTTCTATCTTCATCATCTTCATCTTCTTCATCTTCATTACCTACCAACTTCAATTTCTTCATTATTCTTCATCATATTTTGATACATCTTCATCATTTTTCTCATTTTGAATCTTCATCATTTTTGACATCCTTATATTTTTCATCCATCTTCATCATTATAGTGATTCAATCACTAGGTATGGTATTTTTGGCTGTGTTTTTAGAGCTGGTTATTTTTTTTTTAATCTGGGTTTCGTACGTGAACTTAGTTTCAACGTAACGTCTACGTGAAAACCAATTCAACGTACTGATGAATTTAGAAAATGTTCAGATTTGTTAACGTGGAATTAGGTTTACCGTACGTCATACGTGGAATTAAGTTGCGTACAACAATGGAGTTTTAAAATTTGATGATACCTACGTGGGAACCTCAGTTCACGTATGTGTTTACGTGAACTAGTTCACGTATCCCATACGTGAATTGGAATTCAAAGTAAACATAACGTTTTTGGAACTTCAGTTCCCACGTAAAGGATGGAATTTTGTAAAATTTAGTTCCGTAAAAACGTGAACTGAGTTCACGTATGTTTTTACTTTGAATTCAAATTCCACGTAGAAAAAATGGGGTACGTGAAACTGAGTTTCACGTTAAACGGTGTGAGCACGAAGGTTAATTTTGGAATTTTTTTTTTTTATTATTGTGTTTAGGAGTTAAGAATTTTTATGTTGTTATATTTATGTAATTTATTGGATGCAGTTAAATGGATGAAGGGGGAGACAACAGTAACGAAATGTATGAAGGTTTGGAAGGTTTGGAACCTGATTTTGAAGAAATGTATGATGATTTGGATCCTGATTTTGAAGAAATGTGTGATGATGTGGAACCTAATTTTGACGCTATGAATGACGGAGTTGAACCTGTTATGATTGATTTGACTGATGTGTTTACTACCGGCATGCTGTTTGATACACGAGATGAATTATTGAAATGGGCAAGAAATGTTGGAAGGGAAAATGGAATTGTTGTTGTGATTTTTAGATCTGAAACTGCGACAGCACGACCAAGAACAAAGACAAAATTAATTCTTGGTTGTGAAAGAAGTGGTAAATATAAGACTTGGAAGAAATTCCTAATCTTACGAGGAGTACTTGGATAGAAAAAAAATGTGATTTGTTCCATTTAAATTTTTTAGAGGAACAACGATAAAAAGGTGTTGGTGATGGATGGTATTTTTGCATGTAAATATGGTTGGTCTCCATAACCAGAATTGGGCCAAAAAACTAACCGGTCATCTTTTTAGGCCCAATTGTCCCCTGATGGAAGAAAAATGTAAAAACTTTGGTGATATGACAAAGAAACTTTTTTGTAAAACAAAGAAACATTTTAAATGACATTGAGGGATTTCATAGTTGAAGTTTTGACGAACAATAACAAGTTTACAATGCACGTAGCATATCGTTCATCATTAGAGGTAATTAGAACAGAAATGAACATCTTTTTTGACATTGAAATGGAACGTTGACAAATACGTTTATCCGGTATAGGGAAGGTAGAGTGGTTCAGATGAGTTGAGGGGACCATATTTTTGGGCCATCCAGAACGCTATCACTCCTTGTGAAATATTTTAATAATATTGATTATGGTATAGCCTTAAGACCTGTGGGTATCGGAATGCCATTATTGAGATTATTGGTGTTAACATTCTACTGAATGGACATTTTGTGTGGGATTTGCATATCTACAAGTCTGAGCGTGTTGATTAACTTCACATGGTGCCACACAATGGTGAAAGAACATCTTACAAGTGGTGAAGTTGAAGTCATCGTTACTGATAGATGACTTGCTTTGATGAACGCAGTTGAAATGTTTTTCCAACAAAGCAGTGAATTTGTTATGCTTGTTTCACATATGCAAGAATGTCAAAGCCAAGTGCAAGATGACCGTGGTTTCCAAAAAAGAAGCAAGTGCAAATAATGGAGGCATGGGAGGCTCTTATTTACAGTTATGATGAGACTCAGTACTACATGAAGTTGGCTATCTTTGAAGGAATTTGTAGTAGCTGGTTCTATTTTTTATATGTTATGTACACGAGCAGTGGTTTAATTCCTCACAAGGAAAGGTTTGTTGAGGCGTGGGACAAATAGAGTTATGCAACTTTGGGAAGCAGCCGACGAACCAAAGGGTTGAGTCGGCACATGGAGTTTGAAAAGATATTACAAGATAGTATTGGTGATATATGCAGTGTTTGGGAAACATAATAGCATGATTGTATTACACCACAATGAGATAGCATCATTTGAAAAGAGCATCTTCAAAGGTGCATCGTTTATAGTAACATAACAGATTATACGCGAATTTGCATGGTGTTGTGTCAAAAAATGCCAATTGATCACATTGCGGCAGAAATATGATCGCGTGAAGTATGTAGGTATTATCAGACTGAGTGTCGTTGCACAATTAGGACAACACATGGTTCTACCTTGTGCATGTGAAATAGCCAGGTTATAGTATGAATCCCACGCCATTTCATTAGACACTATTTCATGGTTGGTGGAGTAAATTAGCTTCCATGTTGTGCATCGAGTCAACCTTCAGAGTATCTGTGGAACATGAAATAGATGTCATAGTGAAAAAGTTTCGAAGAACTTGATGTCTGGCAAATTCACTTAAAGGTAATTACGAGAGATGCGTATCCATCGACTACGTCGATGTTTCCACCGGTTTGCCAAGGTTAAAACAAAAGGTGCACCAAAAAAAGGTCAAAAGTAGGTATAAAAAGAGATAATCAACCAAGCGTGATCCCATCTTGGGTGGGAGTATGTGGAATGCAGTGTTTCGATGTAGTGGTAAAATGCATGTAGCACTAATAGAATACGACTAAAGTAGAAAGCTGCACTCGACATCAGTCCAAAAGCTCACACCTCGACCATCAATTAGCCAAGTTCAACAACCAAGAGTTCTCCCCTCAAGATTGGTTGTCAGTTGAATTCAATAAATTCATAGATTGACATTATTGATGTCGGTGTGATGGTAAATTGTGGATATCGTGCAGTTGCAGCTTTACTTGAGATGGGTGAGAACTGTTGGGCATTCATCCGTCAATAGTGTGTGATAGAGCTACAAGAGTTCATGTCCATTACGAGATACTATTTGGTGGAGAAAATTTATGTTCGACAATTATACACAATGTGTATGTTGAGCAAGTTGCGTCGAAGGATAATTGGATGACACTTCCAGAAATGGGATATGTGATTGCTTCGAAGTTTACGTGGTTGTCGTCGCATTATCATTAATCCAATCACAAACATATTTCCACTTCGGAGTCCACCCACCAACATCTATGTCAGATGCGCATCGTGTGATTGTTTATTGCATTTTGTTTAACAATTGTCATTTCGTACAGGTATTAATTGTGATATTAAATTGTTATTGATAATTCCATTTTTATAATTGTTATTGATTGTATTAATTGTTATGTAAACTTAACAGGTTTACTTAAAGTCATATTCCTCCTATACCACGCAGCAAGTATCTGTGGAAAAATTATTGCAATGAAGAAGCACGACAATGGGAATTTATTTTACGGGGATCACATAGCAACATTGGTTGCAGATATTTCAGAAATATAAATGAAGTTATTGTAACTGAATTGTTGAATTCAAATATAATGAATATCTCAAAATATTGTATGAATTCAAATATATTGTATGAATTGTTGAAGTTGTCAACTGAATTGTTTAATTAATTAGTCGAAATCTCAAAATAGATATCGCAATATATCCAAATATCTGTAACCAAAATAGATATCCAATATATCCAAAATATCTGTAACCAAAATATCCGAAATCCAGAATAGATATCTAAAATACCTATCCAAAATACTTATCCAAAATACATATGCCAAAATAACATTGAAAGTAAATATCCTAAAGTCTGTCTATGTCTCCTACAATATGGGCACACAGAGTCCAATCTCTACACCACCCCTCTGAGATCGCAATATCAAAATTAATTCATTCACGAGTGCGATGCATCAGTAAACCAGTTGTCGACCAAGAAGCTCATCTGCAATTTGTATTGCTCGACGCTGCATTAAAAAATACCATTAATTAATTACATGACTATTTAATTTTAATAAAGTTATAAAATAAATTTAAATGATTTACCGTTGGTTTTCTTCTGAAGCACTGATCATCATCGGCGGGTTCTGCAACCCGAAGGTGCTACATAGACTGGTCTCTCCTACGAATGATATATGGATGAGAAATCCGACGAAACCAGTCCATGTACTCACTGCACAGTCTGCAGGTCTGTGTACAACTGCCTGCACTGCGTCACTACATGTACAGAGCGTATTGCGTAAAACATGATGTCCATTTCCTCTGGTGTGGTCGTCTGACTACTATATCTCCAAAGGTGAACCAGGGATGGTTTTGGACATGTCCATATTGACGCAATACCTATCTGGCAAGTGAGCATACAATCTTTGGGACCCCAGCGTATCCACCCTCTGAATAATGAAACAACCTCAAATGGTCGCTTCGGCCTATGTCTCTGTAGGGTGTCCAACATTATGCCATCAACGCATCATCTCGTCCAGTGCTTTCCTAAATGGAACAACCAAACTTTATCACGTTTTTGGCTTCCATCTAAGTGCTCTCGGATAGTCCTCATCATAAACCTGAGATAATCTACAACAATTCGCACATAATAGTTGGAAAATGCTCATACACTCCACGCCTGCACATATACAATAAGATATTCAAAAAATCATAAAGCAACAAACCAGGAAATAAATCAAACCAGGGAAGCAAGCGCAAATACCTGTAATAGTGTCAGCATACGCCTGATACTGTTCTAGTCTGATGCATACTCGCTTCTGGTTCGAAGATTGTCGTATAGGTAAGGCAAGCGCAGCAGCACCCCATGCTATCCTCCGCATGAGTTGAGGTCTCTGAAACATTCAAGGTAGGCACATCACTGCGAAGGCACTCTTGTTCGCTGAACAAGGTGCAACCAAGCCAAAAATAAAAGAAATGCCTCTCGCAGCCATCTCTGCAATGTTGATCAGCACATCGCTGATGGTATACGTCAAGCAACCAACTGTACCGAACAGTGGTTGTCCGCGTCAAGGTTAAAACTCAGCATATGCAGCAGCGAGACTGCACCCCCAAGAAGCTCACCCAACAACTCTGCAGCGTCATCCTTGTTAAATAATTAACGCTGAAGAATGCACCGGTGATGGGTATATGCAGCATGCGCGAGACATCGTCCAAAGTAATGGTCACCTCCCAATTGGAAGATGAAAAGCTGTTGGTGTCGCGATGCATCTCTCGACAAAGGCAGAAGATTAGACCTTGTGTCGTCATGCCATAGCTGCATTTTAGCAATGTATATAAACCAGAACTTTTAACAAGTTCCTCAACCTCTTGATTTTCAATGACAGCTTCTTTAATTTTTTTGCCATTGCTAAAAACCCTTAACTCTCCGCGATCCTGAAATAAATTAACCAAACAAATATGAAGTTCAACACATAAGCAAATATTTAATATTTAATTTGATTCAGAAATTTACGGCACGCCGTCCCATAGTCGTGCGCACAATGATCCCTTTTGTCCTTAGGACAGACCTGGTCAATCGGACCACCAGGATATCCGTCATCTGCTTCAGGTTGGGCCTCATCGCGCTTGGACCTTCAGCCTGGACCCTCATCCGCTTGGACTTCTTCAGGTTGGGCCTCATCCGCTTGGGCCTCTTCTGCTTGCCCCTGTTCTGGTTGCGCATCTTCTACTTGTTGATTCCGTAATCTTCGCTGTCCACGCAATTCACGCTGAGCACGGTGAGCCCGTGCAGAAGCGGTTGGTCTAACACGACCCTCTCTATCAGTCCCTTGGTCGAGTATAATACGACCCTCTCTATCAGTAAACATTGTGCGCACCATTTCTGCATAAACAAATCATAATCATTATCAAAACAACATAGCAATATAACATAAACCACAACAGGGGCAAGCATAAACTCATACGTGAACTGAGTTCACGTTCAGCAACCTACGTGAACTGTGTTCACGTACGTGAACTCCATCACCTACGTGAACTGAGTTTGCGTACGTGAACTCCATCACCTACGTTAACTGAGTTTGCGTACACCTACGTGATCTGAGTTCACGTACGTGAACTCCATCAAACTACGTTAACTGAGTTCACGTCTACCTACGTGATCTGAGTTCAGTACGTGACTCCATCAGCCTCGTGAACTCACACTACGTGATCTGAGTTCACGTACTTCATCAATTCACTAATTGAACTTTGAAACCCAGAAAATCAAACCCAGAATCAGGTTGCTTAACGTTCAAATCCATTCATGAAAATTGAAAACCCAGAAATCAAACCCAAGAAACGAAACGAAAACACTTACTTGATTGAAGAGATGCTTGAAGTGATTGAAGATGGTGTTGAAGATTATTGAAGATTGATTGATTACTTTATTCACAAAGTAGTGATGAAGATGAATGATGAAGGTTTAGGGTTTAGGGTATGAAGATGAAGATGAAGGTTTTTGAAGATGAAGAAGATGAAGTTAGAGATGAGTATTAAAGTGAATATAGAGGGAAGGGTAGTTGGGTATTTTGGGTTTTAAAAAAATTTGAGGGGTGTGGAGTATTTGAGGGGTGTGGAAGCAAAATTGTT
>PGTU02000521.1:0-11317 GCA_002896215.2 Cicer echinospermum | reverse complement strand
TTTATTTATGTCGATCTACGCATCGGTAATCAATCTGAAGACGATCGTATTGTTTATGTCATCACATTATTTATGTCGATCAACACATCCGTAAACAATCCAGAGACGTCATTTTATCTATATATCGATCTACGCATCGGTAACCAATCCGAAAACCGTTGATCATCATTTCGAATATGGTCATTTTTTTTATTATTGTTTTATTTATTTTTGCAGATCACCAACTTTTTTTTACATGTTTTCATTTTTTTCAAATCATCAATTTTTTTACATGTCAAATTATTTTCTGTTTTCTCTTACATTCGAAATTAATTTACTTTCACAGCTGTACAAAATTTAGGTGCAACTGTAATACCTCAATTTTGTCCGACTAATTAAAAACCATTTTAAAATAATAATAAGAATAACATATAATAATATGTTTAATAAATATTTTACAATTATTTAAAAACAAAATCCAAACATCATCATTTTACGATTCAAATTTGAGTATATACTAAAAATGAAATAATATAAAATAAAATAAAAAACGAAATTGTGAATTACAACGAAATAATTTTCATTCATTTTATTTTTTTTCACAGTTTTATTTTATTTTCTTAATTTGATATGCCAATTTATTTATTCCATTTAACTTTTTTTTATTATTTTATTATTTTACTGTTTTATTTTATTTTTGATATGTCCATTTTATTTTATGAAGCCAAACAACATCAACCTGCACGCCTCTGCAAATAAGCTTCTCCTTCTGTCTGATCAAACACTCAATCCAGTCAAACACTCAACACTAGCAGAGCTTCCTGACAAAATCAACACACATTTTTATTTTCTTTGCATTTGTTTCACTTCTTAATATACATTCTTTTATTTTCTTCATCTTATAACCTCCTTTTATAAACATCCTACAAACCAACTGAAAAAGTAGAGAAAATTATTTCCTTAATTATACTTTGCTTAAAAATTGTTACAAAAACAATGTAAAATCTAGGTAAAATTAGTGCGAAACAATATAAGATTTAGTGAAAAAATCAAGAAAGAGGAAGAAGAAAACAGAAAAAAGACATTAAAAATTAGAAGAAGATTAGACAGAGGAATAGAAGGAAAAAACAAGAAGGATTAAGCCATTTATTTTCATCTTTACTCTCGTTACTGTATATCAAATGAGTTATTAATTAAGAAAATGAAATTGGTCGTCGTTATACAAAATCAAACCTTCAACCCTCGTCGAACTTCTTAGTCTTTTTGCTTTCTGTTGGTCTTTCGCTTTCTTGCTTTAGTTCCTTTTAGTTTATGTCTTGGTTGTTTTTTGCGTTCGTTTCTTTCCTTCAAATTTGGCATATTTTAACGGATGTCGTAGGGTGCTAATACCTTCCCTACGCATAATCGACTCCCGAACTCAAAATCTGGTTTCAAAGACCATTTTTAAAGGTTTTTCAATATTTTCCCTATTTTAAAATAAATTTTGGTGGCGACTCTATTGAATTCGATGAAAACTCCAAATTTTAGGCCGCGACACATATGATTATTTGGGTCATGATGCATTGCACATTAATTAATTAGGTAACTTTGAGCCTATGTTTTCATTATCAGATGCATATATATGCATGCAGTTGTTGAGTGTTTCCACTGACACACAATATGCTTCTCTTTTCTCCTTCAAATACACTATATTCCAAATATTTAGCCAAATCTAAGTTGGAGATCCATCAAAGCTTGAGTAAAAACACATGGTAACTCATTTCAATAAAAACTACTGAACATCAACAAATTGATATTAACATCTAAAAAATTTATTTGCATAATCAACAATTAAACATGGTTGTACAGAAACGAATTGCTATTAACATCATCAACAATCAATGGAGAACTTGTTTATCTTCTTTAAATCTTAGGACTCTAGAGACAAATAATACGAAACTATACAAGAAAAAATTAAGAACTTTAGATTTAAAAACACATCTATCCTATTTGTATTGATTATTCTCTTAATACTATTGAAATCCATGGCCTAATAATGAAAAAACCATTCCAATGTTGAGTTTCATTTTCATAATATATTATTCATCTCCTAAAACTCCAGTGATCAGAAAAAAGTGGTATTCATCCAAAAACAAGCAAACATCATTCACTTCTCTAAACTTGTATTTTATGACTATATTTTTGCAACAGATTTGTTGCTTCAATCCTCATTGAACGTAAACGTACTTTGACACATCCAGCCATTTAAGCCTTAGATCATTCTCAACGCTTCTCATGCCTCTCCTTTCGATCGACTCCCTCGCAAGCAATGATGTTCTTTATCTGCTTCCCAAGAAGTATGCTCTCAAGTTTTTTCTCTCCATCGATGTTCTCGTAACAGTAGATTCCAAGCAGTCGAAAAGCGCACTGTAAAGAGTACAATGCTCGGTCGATTCTCTCCAATAAATTACATCCATTTGATTTGATTCCTGTTCAGTTATCACTATAAGTTTCGGTTGTATTTCCTCATCGCGTTAAGAAAGATCCCCTCTTAGGCGAAGCGCCTAAAAAAAGAGGCGTAAAGCCGAATCAGACTCAAAATATATGCATTGATCATATCTCTTTCACATTCTAGAAATGTCCTCTGACCATGTGTACTGCTCTCTGAGATTGAAAATGTTGGTCCTGCTTGGTGAGATTCTCCAGCCATTTCATCATCAGTGGCAAGTATAGAATGCAGCTGAAGA
The DNA here is from genome assembly GCA_002896215.2 of Cicer echinospermum. NCBI lineage: Eukaryota > Viridiplantae > Streptophyta > Magnoliopsida > Fabales > Fabaceae > Cicer > Cicer echinospermum. The sequence goes on along the minus strand of PGTU02000521.1, from coordinate 8,612 downwards.
ACAGAAGTAATTGCAACAGCTTCTCCTGTCTTGACAGGCAAGTTATCGAATGACATCTTCGAGTTTGCTATATTGATTAAACTGTAAGGAAATCCATTTCCTGCTTCAGCTGTCAATGTAAGCTCATTTGTTCAAACCTCTTTCTTTTCATGAATGCCCTGTAATTTTCAGATGAGGCGGACCGCCCTTTCGTTTCTTTAAAGTTTGTAAAGATCTATCCATTGAGCTGGCTCGAACAATGAAGATCAATAATATGAACCACTTTTTCAAATTCCATTGATTCAACAATTGCTTGATTAGTTATCAGGTATGAAATTTCAAAAAATGGACAGAGGTCATAGAAGTATTTCTGAACAAGAATGTGATCCGAAGACAACGATGTTTTTCGAGGATTGAGAGCTTTATATACACCAGGTAAATGTTTTACTATTCTGTATCAAGTCTTCATGAAATAAGTTACCTTCTTTGAACACATTACCATCCGGAGATGAATTGAGCATGTACTCTAGACAATGTCTGCATTTTATATGCTTCCAGTTGACAACACATTTGGCACATTCATAAGAAGGCTTATGGATTTGAGCTGTTGGAGTCACATCTTAACTCCTCAGCCAATGATATGGTGAACCTATTTCATAACAGTGAATAAGCAAAGAAGGCTTATTGCTTTGTTCATTCCACTCAAAGCATCTAAATTTTTAACCAAGCAGCAATTTTCTAGATTATATGCCAACAAACCATGATAACTTTTTTCTAGAATATATTTCTTACAAATAGTGTCATGTTCAAGGGTATTTATTCTGTTCTTCTTAAACTCTAATGACTGTAAAGTAAAAGTTAGCTGAAGAGATGTAGTAATATGGGTAAATTATTCTAAGGTGGATAGGTCAACCGATACTTGAAATGTTTCAAACTCAACAAGAACATAAGTTGTCTCGTGGAATAGAAGTTTACGTTCCTCTTCATTCCTAGAGTCTAAATGACTTGATTGATGTCATTTGATGAAAACATGGAAAATCGAATGTATTTCACAAATTGAACTCGTCAAATGATATAATTAGTACTGTTTCTCACTGTAAGGATAAGGAGAACCGTAAACTTCTACTTCTGAAGAGTGTCATTAATTATTGTTAGAGTTTGGGATGATTTTTAAATATTGTCACAATGGACCATATGGTTGAGTGATCAATCGTTAAAGTTTCGTTGATTTTAGTGTGATTATTGTTATATAGATTTGTTCAGAGATCCAATATGTGATGTCTATGTAGCAACTGTTGCATCTCTTTTCAATCAAATATTTCAATTATTACCTATATCATAAATAATCTCTAAATTTATGACCAAGCTTAGATTTATGCTTTATTTGATTTACTATGTTTAGCAAAGTTTTCACACTTTCAGTTCTCACTATTTTACTTTGAAAATTTAAGTTTTAGTTTTTAAGGGCAGTGATTTTAACAGATCAATAATTATTTAAGAGATGAAGAGATATACAGTTAAGCAGTATAAAATCATATTATATTTAAATATAAAACTAAAAAATTGTTATGGCAATTATTTGTTGTTTTGACAATGTGATACTTCTCAATATAAAATAACTTACTTGCCGATGCATATCTTTTAACCTTTTAAGAAAAAACAGTGATGTATATGAACATTTAAGTTTCCAATGTTTTGTTCTTGTTTGTTTTTTCTTCTGAAGATAAAGAAAAATAAAATGTTGCCGAAATATTATTACCTAATCCATATGGTTTACCTTGGAGAATTAATTAAGAAACACCAACACCACTTTAAATATTTAACACAAGGTGATCTTGTAAGGCAAAAAGGCTTCAAAGAGCAACCAAAAGAAATGCAAACTCTACAGTGTTTGTGATGTTGTGTTTTTTACTTTAAGACACAAGTTAGTTTTATTGAAGCTTTATGTTGAAAAGTTCAACAGAATAGACAAAGATTAAATGTTGATTTGTCACACTCTACCTCATTATTGTCTCTTTGTTGAGTAAAGATTTTAGGGCTGGCATAGAATGAGTATTATTGTGAAACACAAAAAAAGCTTTGCTTTGTCTTATCAGTGGTTGGTGATGACATTGCAAGGAATCTTAGGAAGGGTAGCCCCTATACACTTGGGGAGTTCTCCTTGGATGAAAAAAGAAACAAACAAGTCAATAGTTGAATTGAGATTAAGTGTAGATGTGATGTTTTATATGCATATTCTCTCAACATAGGAGGAAGTGATTGCAATATCTTGTACTTCCTATGGAACAAATAATATTCTTCTAAGCAGTGTCTTATTATATATATTTTGCTGTTTTTGGTTAATTTACAACCACTTTTTGTTGTAGATGAACATGAATTTTAGTCAAATTTTGTGGAGATCTAACAGAGCTTGGGTAACTCATTTCAATAATAACAGTGACATCAAAAATTGATATTACTATGATCAACTAAGATGCAAAATTTGTCACAATTACCTCTCTATAGAAACAAGTTATTGGATTTGATTTCTGAGTTATTGTTGAATGATATTCTATGATTATAATATTAATACTATTATTTACTTATTTTAAAATTTATCACTTTAAAGATAATGTTCTTTTTAGAAGGAGCTTTATGCATTTGATGTGTTTATTAGAGATGTAAAATTAGTTACAAGTTAGTTATTTTAGTTGGTGTTAGTTACAATTAATTATCTAGTTAAGAATTTAGTTGTTTTAATTCATGGATATATAAACTTTATTATTATCTATTTGTATCATCTTTCTCATTGATCAATACAAAAAATTATCTCTATTTCCTCTCTTTCATTGTTTAATATCAAAACAAAAAATCATAAATTTATTAATAACTACACTTGATTTTTTTTTTAATTTACACTTTAATCACTTTATTAATCCAAATTTCAAAAACTCAAACCAACCTTGTTTGTGTTTTTTTCTTTCCAATTTGAGTACTCCATCTAATTTTTCAATACAGACATATTTCAATATTCAATCCAAGATCACATGTTTTATGAACTAACCCCTTCCATTGTATCAAAATATAAAATTTGCATTTTTCACAATGTGGAATAACATTTAATTCTTGAGAGTGACATATGTCGATCAAATAATTAAGCTCAAGTGGTTAATGATTTTTAATTAACGATAAATCGTATAGGAGAATTCGACTTTGAAATGGGTCTCTCCTATGTACACGGTCTTTGAATTTAAAATTTTCTAAATCTTATTTCTGTTAGTTAATTATATCTTACACGTTTTTTTTGTTATTATGTTGAACTGTAATAATTTGTGACATATGAGACGTTGATTTAGCATAAAAATACATTTAAAGTATCAACTTCCACGTGACAATGTATTAAAGTCACTCAATATTAAAATTTATTATAATAAAATTCGATAATTAGTTTATTATATAAACATTAGTTATCTTATAAACTTTTTGTTTTAAAAAATATCAAAATAAATATTTTGAAGTGTACTTTAGTAATAAAAAAAAACGTTAAACACAACAATCATAAAGGAATGGAATTTTGTTTTGTATGTTAGCATGAATGGATTTATGTGTCATTTGTACGAGATTATGTTTTATAAATTTGAGAAGACGCTATAGTTAAGATAAATGTAGGACTCTTCTCTTTCACAGAGGGCTTGATTTTTTTTCTGAAATACTAATAGCATGATTGTAGGTATGCATATTTTAGGCTCTTCTTAAAATAAAATTTACTTAATTACTTTCTATTGATACATTTTATACTCATAAATCAAGGAAAAAATCGACACACTCAAGCTTAAAAATATTTATTTAAAAATACATTTTCACTAAAATACATTTAAAAATATTTATTTTCATTTCTTTTTTAAAGAAAAATTACTTTAAATGATAATATTACATTGAGAATACTAAATTATACCAACGTTAATTGGATAAATAAAATTGAACTCTAATTTTTTGAGGAAATCTATAAAGTAAAATTAAACATTATAGATGAAAAATTATAATTGGGAAGAAAACCCCACAAAGGTGGCAATCAAATTCTCTAATAAAAATTAGTAATCAGAAACTAATTTTAATAATTGATTATGCTTTGTGTTCTATAGTGTATAATACACCTTTTCATCACTTCTCCATCTCGAACTAGTTAGAAGCAATTAAAGAAATTAATTTTGTTTTGTTGTGAAGTATTCTTTCGAACTATGCCATTGTATTATGCCTATATATTATTGTATGATGCCAATAATATTTCCGTGTTTGTAATTTTCTTCGTTGTCATTTATAAGTAAAATTACCTTGAAATTGCACTTTTGCTTTACTAATATTTAAATAAATATAGTTTTTAATTATCTCGCACCAACTAGTTTGGATCATAAAATTTAATAATTATGTTGGTGATAAAGAGGTGTTTTATAGTTTAGCCATACTATTTTGTTTTTGTTTGTTTAAAGGTACAAACTCTCACATACAAAACCATGGTGATGAGAAATATTATGATTGTAAATGTCTCAAACACATCAATATGTTTCATAGTTATATCTTTATGCTAAATATTAAATGTTAAAGACATACTGTACATTCTATCCAATAATATAAACATATTGTTTTAAATGATTCACATATCTAGATAAGTGATCTTTATAATTTTAATTTTGATCAATTTATTTTAATAGTTTAGCTATACGGTGACAGTGGTATCAGCGCGTAGTGCGACTGTTATTAATTTATATTTTAAAGTGATATATTATATATATGTGGAAGTTATTGTGTTGGTAAAATAATTAAAAAAATTGTTTTAAATAAGAATATAGGATAAGATATTTTAAACCTTCATAGTTTGTAAAATATAAGCTTTCCAAATATATCGATTAATATGAGGGACAAGGATACTCTTTATAGAAATGTGTTATCTTTTGTATTAGTTGGATTGGAACAAATCATGATCTCGCTAGAATTTGTATAATGAGTAGTAAAAAATGTCCCAAATAATAGTTAAATTTAAATTTACAATATGCCAAAATGTGTTATAACATTTTATCTATTGATAGACTCTTAAAGAATTGATGTATACAATATTTGTTTAAAATTTAGAATTATGGTTAAATAGTTTTAGTTCCTAAAATATTCTAATTCTTATAAATTGTTAGAACTAAAAATGGACAAAATTATAGTAACTAAAAAGCTTTTGATGATTAGGGTTAGTGTATGCTAATAATATTTGGAATATAATGAGGTCAACAAAGTGCACAACATCTAGATGATAACATGTATTTATAGGGGTGTAGTTAAAGATAAACAATAGCTAAGAAATGCATGTATTCGATGGGAGTGAAGCTAGTGATTTTTTGTTTTTTAGTCTTATGGGTCCTAGGTTGACACCTTCTAAAAAAAAAAAAAAAAAGAAGAATATCTTTACGGTGATTCTTTATAATCAATTGTATTGTAAGAATTGAGATATTATTTTTAACTATGAAAAAATACATATTTAGAAGTATGAACTTTTATAGAATAAAACTTCTATATATACTTGTATTTACAACAAAGATGGTATTCCTTCTCAAATGAAGAAATTACTATCTCTTAAACATGGTTTGTAAAAATTTTGAATTGAGTATAAAAAATGTGACAACTAATTACAGGTATAAAATTGTGACAAAAGTAAAGAACAATGCATTGAATTGAAACGTCTTTGATGTACCAAAAATATGTAATATTCTTTCTAACTAAAAAAGTAATATTGTTGAATTTCCATTCAAGAGAGCACATGTTCAAAATTAAATGATATTGCCACAAAAACATAGACATGCTAAAATAGTATTTTGCTTACCCGCATGTTATAGTGATTAGTTCAAAAGATTTTGACCCAACAAAAATTAAGTTGCAGCATAGGCTCTTTCTCCGACAATCTTTAGCAAACTCATCCAATCAATAAAAGGCACATATAAATAGTCGAAATATATTTTTGTAGTAAGTAGGGGAAACATACGTACCACAATTCAGAAGAAATTGAAGTCTTTGGAGTAAGAAACTTCTCATGTTATTAGGTTCAATATCATATCTTTGCGAAAAGATGTATATATTTCTAGCAATAAATGTAAATGAGTTAGAGCCGAAAATGGATATCTCTATTGTCATTCTTCAAGTAGTGATTGTTACATTATTTCAAATAATGAGTGTCATGAAAAAATTTTACATAACTCATATTGCTAACTCTATTAATGTATTGTAAGAGATGAGATTATTTTAACTATGAAAAAAAAAATTTAGAAAGTATGAGACTTTTATAAGAATAAAATTCTACATGTACTGTTATTTACAACATAGATGATATTTCTTCCTCAAATGAAAGATGGTAAAAATTCTTCTCGAAAAATGAAAGTTGATAATCCCCAAAAAAAACGTATTGAGTAGTAATGTGAGATTAGTTTCGAAGATTTTTGGCAATGTTATGAATAATGATTATGACGTTATAAAATATTAATGTGATTAATTAAGAAGATTTTTCTTAAGCATATGAAACAAGATGTTTTTTTTTTGTAATATGTTCTTTACCAATTCTTTATTTCTAAATCCAATTTGAGTTGTTCTCTCGATTGATTATGTTCGTAGTTTATTCTATTGATCCTATTCGTATTTTTTTCAGATTGAGTTTGCAAATTCTTTAGATTGGTACTGTTTGTATTTTGTTATGATTGAGTTTGTATATTCTTCAAATTGATACTATTCTGTATTTTGTTAAGATTTTTTCGCAAATTCTTCAGATGAAACTTCTTTCCTATTGTTTGCTTTGATCTGGGCGGGAACATTAGTGTTGGACCGAGGAACATACGAAGTCCAATTAGTATTTTGTCCTTTGTCAAAATTTGAACATATTTTTGCATATAATAAATGTATCTTCTTGTGAGTGTTTCTTCTAGTAAACATATTCTTGATCATAATTTTTTTTGTAAATAATTCATATCATTTTGTAAATAATTCATATCTTTTTTGTAGATAATCTGACAAATCTTCGTTGTAAGAATTCATATCTTCTTGTGATAAATCTCGATCAAATCTTCTTATAAATAATCATATCTTCTTATAGATAAGATGTTGATCATATCTTCTTCAAAATCTAGACTATTTCTTCTTTCAACTTGGTCAAATATTTTCTTCAATTATATATCTGAATTAAATTTATTTTAGATTTTCTTCAAAAAAATGAATTTTCTTTCATACTCTTTGAAGTCAAATATATTGTTCCCATCAAATAGTTTTTTAACATCAAAATCTAAGCATAAACCAACTGGGTTCCAACACTTTCATCTGAAGGATTTATCACTAATTACTAAAAGTATCACACATCACTAAACACCTTATACTATCCTATTATGTTCAAGTTTTCACAACCTTCTAGTTAGTATAGACAAGTTGTGAGGGCAACAACCACTACTGGGTCAAGTTAGAAATAATGTTTTAATATTGTTTCTAAAAAATTCTCACATGAAGAATGTTACAAAAATAGCTTATCAGCATGCATTTAGGTTTCTTTGCACTTAGAGCTAATACAAGAATTTTCACTTGTTATATGTATGGGACAATGAGGTTTTTCTCTTGTGTATTGCCTCCGGGATCACAGAATTTTTTATAGAAACTTCAAATCTTTGAGAGCGTCCGGCGTTGTTGTTGATTGTTGAATCAACATGTAAATAAGTGACTCTTATCAATCTTAGAGATCTTGAATCACATTAAACTTGTAAATCGTCTTCATTTGATTCACGTATCTGATAAAAACGACAAGAATAATTATAGGATGACATTTTCAGAGATGTCATGACTTCTTGACTTACTTATAGTCCAACTTTGATGATCAAAGGATGTTGAATGTTGATTTCTTCAAGTCTAGCTCAGATGTTGCCTTAATAGTTGATTTTTTGTCGAATGTTTTGACTTTGTCAGATGTTGACTTTGTCAGATGTTGACTTGATGCATTGACTAACGATCAACTGGTTCTTAGAATTATCAGACGTAAAATTATCAATTGAGGTTGTATATTAGATTCATCAAATGTGTGTTGATACTCGTTAATTAGAGTCAAACACACTTTAAGAGATTCTTCCGAACATGCTTGACTTTTTCATTTTCCTTCTCTATTCATAGTTTGATGCAGGTAAGATTTTTAACCTTTAACAAATGGTCTCCACATTTAAACAATTTTATTAGTACAATAAATAATTCCACAATATAATTTTATTATCATCAATCATTATAATTATCGTTACTCTCAAACCAACTTGAATCCTACACTAATGAGTTTTAATGTTGTTGTATGCTTGTAAATAATACGAAAAGCATTCAAAGAAATAATGAAGAATTATTAACTATTGCTTGTATTATATTAGAACCTTCATGATAATATTTCATCTATTACATTAATGCTTAATGATTTCATATGACGTTTCATCTACAGAAGTACCTTGAACATTTATTAATATCGATCTTCCCCTGCTTGCAGATTTGTTAGATTGTTTTTAAAATATTTTTTTTATTTTATTGTTTGCCTACCGTTACACAAGGTTATATATTATATGTGTATATATGAGTTTTGCTTATTATATATAATTACTTTTCACTACAAA
>PGTU02000520.1:0-10745 GCA_002896215.2 Cicer echinospermum | reverse complement strand
TTATGAGAATTGACAAGTAAAATATATCTCCAATATAACAAAGTATAATTTGTTATTGTATATGTAAAGCAACTTCACATGTTTAATAGATTAACCAACAACATAATTAGCAAGATACATTATTATACTTGCCTAATATATGTTATTTCAGAAACAAGTAGAAAATCATCATTTTATCGAGCTCTAAAAAGACATTTGTCCATAATTGATGCATCTTGACAACATTCAAAGTGCACATTAATTTGACTTGTTCATATATTAACAATTTTAGAACATTTGCTATATAAGCTTCTTAAATTTACAAAAATAATCATTTTGTATTTTCAAACAAATTTTTTCTTCAAAAATAATTAGATAGATGGATGTCATTTCCATTACCCCCATTTGAAAATATTCACTACAAAATTGCCCATATAGATTGTTTAAGCACATATAGTAGACTTTACTCATTTTGATTTAGTTACCTCTTCAATAGTTTGAATACATGTCTCGTGAAAATTAAACTTGTTAAGGAGTTTTGGTGTCATAATCATCACTATAAGTAGGCCATACAAATACATTGTAACTCAACCTTCATAATTGAGTCTTTCCTGCTACTAACTTTAATCAAGTATGAAAAGGTTATTGAGTTCACTTTAGGTGAATATGTATTTATTCATTCTCATGTTGTTATCGGCTCGTAAATTCAACCATAGTTAATTAGCTTCACATCTTCAGAATTGTAACTACAAGTCCAAAAGTCTTAGCTTTATGAAGCGAGCTTAATTTAAACTTCCATTTCTTCTTTCAATTTTAAAAATTTTTTTTTGCATATAATCCTGTATAGACTTTAGTTCATGATCCTCATTATCATTGATCACATATAGAGCTATATTATAGGAAAAAGTTGTCATTGTTGGCTACCTTTCAGTAACATCATAATCGATTCATGACATGATTTATTGAGAATAATAGGATTTTTAAATCTTACTAAACATTTATGATCAAACCCCATCATTTTTCTAACTATAAACTTAAATATATGTCATCAACATCAACGCTCTTCTAATTTTCAGCAACATCAATTTTCTATGATCATCAACAACAATAGCAACTACAAACTTTAACCCTACGGTGACGAAAAATAAAATAAAATAACTCTTAGTTCACAAAAAAATATATAATAATAGTTTACAATGTGAAATTCACCTAATAAAAATTATATAATTCTCAGTTCGAGCACATACTAATATTATTCTTCGTTGAATTCAACTAGTGATCACTTTCAGAGTAACTTGACTTGGAGTTATCAAAGTAATATGTGCGATGTAATATTAGAACATAAATAAATAAGTTACAATTAAATATATAAGTGATTTAAATATGAAAAATCATAACTAATGAAAATAATGTATCATTTCTAGAATTTTTCTTTGATTCAAAGCAACAATCTCCTACGTGAATCGTAAATACTGCAATCTATGTTGTAATCTTGGTGATCACCCTATAAAATAAAACATGTACGCTAATATAGTTATGCATTGATTGTAAATTAAATTTTAAATGTATATAAGTTCTAAAATAAATTTTTTAAAAAAGTATATAAGTAAACATTTATTAATTCAAACCTGAATTGGTGATATTGCTTGACTAAACCTTCGACATTGTAGCATCCATTTGAATGCAGAAAAAATTATAAAGCACTAACTATTACATATGATTTATTTTAAATTTTTTAAAGTTATCATACACATTATATATATATATATATATATATATATTATATATATAAATAAATTAATATTGTTTTAGGTATTTAACACATTCATCATTTTTTGAGTGATTGTTATAACGACCCTTTAGTAGATCCAATAATATATAATCTCTAAGGTGACATTGGTGCAAACAACACCCAATGTGCCTACAATAAAAAAAGTTGGTTGACAAATTTGGTTATAACTGATAAGGTATCATAGACAATATATTAGAGAAAAAAATATATAATTACTCTTAATTATATAGTTCAATAAAACAACTTACCTTTTTCTTTATTTTACATAAGTATTTCTGATCAATTCCAACATGTATAGATTTAATCAATTTCATGTCATACTAAATGTACTTTCAACTGATTTGTTATAAGGCGTTTTCCAAAACAACATTTTAAACTAAGACAAATGGTTCGATTTGAGTCTGTGCATTCTTCAGTGCAAATTTATCCGTAATTTTATATTATATACAACCAATTATTAATGTGAATCTATTTCTAACAAATGTTGATATCTATATTCCTAATACAATATAACTTTCAAAATCTATAGTATTCTTTCAAAATGATTGAAATTCATTTCATAGTCCAATTTATTAAAAGACATACCAAAACAAGTGTTTGTCCTGTTTTTCTCAGTGTAAGATCTTCTTCTTCTTATAAATATCAATCATTTTATATATTAAAAATTGTGTGCAATTTTACATAACAGAAAAATGTGTACACTCCATTATACAAGGTGAGTTATTAAACATGACACATAAGCTTAACACATGCTTCCAAGTAACTTCGGTTAGTTTTGAATTTCGAAAAACTTTGAAAAAATAATTTATGTCACCGACAATATTACTAAGTTGAGTCGTGGACTAGGTTGCTCTCTTAAAGATGTTTCGAGGACTAGACTATCAACACAAAGTCTCTATGATAAAACAACTCAGATCACTATATCGGAGTTCTACTACATTGTAGAAAACCGTTCTAGAATTACACCCTCAAATATGACAGTCGAATGACTACCACTCGTAATATAGCACTAAGACCATTCAAAAGAAATAAAAGAAGTGAGTAAGAAAATGGGAGAATAGAGAAAAACCTCAAATTCAAAGAGCTTTTGGTGTGCTTTTTCAAATGAGTAGAGCATTGTATTTATAGATGAAATTTATAATTGGTTCAAAGAGAAATGTGCAATCCATTAGGTCTGACTCACTAAACGTGTGCTAGGTTTTGACCATAGAAACGTGTGCTACGATTTATTTAACCACGAAAACTTGTGCCACCTATTGTTTGACCACAAAACGTGCTCTCTGTAACACCCCAAAATTTTCATTTATATTATATGTGTATCTTTTTAGTAATTGCTATTATTAAATTAATAATTATTCTGTGTGTAAATAAATTAAATTAAATTTTATCACACTCTATTCTACCTAAATAATTATAATCTTCATTTTTATTTAATTGTTTTGACGTGACAATTACATGTGGACTATTTATGATGTCATTATTTCATAAATGGACATTTTTATTTGATTAGTTTCGATAATCATGAAATTGATGTGTTAGATATGTTTGTTTTATTTTGGTATGTGTGAGTGGTATTCTTGTTTTGCTTGATTTATTTTAGTTGATAAAATATTAGTTGAATTATTTAATTAAATTAGAATTTATATAAGTTATATTGTTTGTTAGTTTTATTTGCGACCAAATAAGTATTCATTTTAGGAGATATTATAGAGTTAGTGAAACCAACCTTTATGTATAAGTGTTTTGAAAATATTTTTGGTTCATCTTATAAAAACAAAAATTAGTGACTTGACTCATTCTTTTACTCTCATTTATGACAATATTTTATGACAATTCATGGTGTTTTCTTGGCATAATGTGCATTAATTCATTTTAAACACCTTTAATTTATTTTTTAAAGGAAGATTATAAATTTAATTATAAGGTTTTTTGTGCAATTAAGAGAGGACACAAAAAGATTATTGTCCTTTTTGTGTATCTCATGCATTCATCTCTTTTAAACTAAAATAATAATTTATTATAATTGCCTACAAAAATAATTCTATGAAATTTTTTGGTTCGTAACTATTAGATAAAAAAAATAAAAAGGGTGATGTGACAATCTCTAATTTATTTATTTAATTAAAATTAGTGTGTGACACCCTTCAATATATGGTGAACTCTATTAGTTAATACAAATTAACTCATACATATAAATACACATTATTTCAATTGGCTTTGTAACAACCTAATAAAATTAAAAAAATAGTAATTATTGGTAGTATAATGTTGGAATTAAGTGCACTTCAATTTTAGACAAGAAATCAATGGTAATAGTGCAACGTAAATGGCTTATATGTTCATACATTTCCATTAGGCATCTTGTTGTCACACCTATTTGTCAATAGTACACTCTCAAAATAATATTCTGAGTCGTAAATTCCAATATCTATCGGTGTTGAATTCATTACTGCCTCATGAGCTATTTCTCGTGCAAATTTAGAGGTGTTAAGAAAGAAAGCGCCTAAGGTAAGGGCTTTTCCCCATGCAATGTTAGGCTAGATATTAAATTAATAGTTTGTAAGATATTGATATATGTCTTGATGTCTTAAAAGAAAAATATTGATTTTTGTTTGCCTTAAAGAATTTAACTATAATATTATGTTTTTATGAGTAATATGTTTGCTTTGATAAACTTAATTATAAAATTTTGATTTTTATTATTTATAACATGAGTAATATGTTTGATGTCATATATTTGATGTAAAGTTATTATTTTTGTGTCGTTTATGTGTACTTAATTATAAAGTTATGATTTTTATTATGATCTCATGAGTAATATTTTTTTAGATATCTTTTATTTAAAGTTTCGTTTTTTGTACTATTTCGTTTCAAAGTTTTGATTTTTAAGAAATCTATATGAGTCTTGAGGGAATTGGTGAAAAGTTTTAATTTTAATTATGATAAGATGATTAAGTTAATTTTTTGTGACGTGTTTAACGGCAAACCTTGATTTGTATGACTAAATAACAATTAATCGGAGAAAATTTATAGTAGAAGAAATAAAATTTATAGTAGAAGAAATAAAATTTATATTTGTATGTGTTATTCGTTATTTGAGTTTTGAGTTCTATCAATAACACGTTATAAATCCAATTTTATAGGTTATAAAATGAAAGTTATGACTGTAAGACATTTACTCATGTGTTTGTGTGTTATATATTTGGGATAACAAATTTATTGACTCTTGATTGGAAGCGTCCATGAGAATAAAACTTTGATGTCATATGTGATTAAAATTTTATCTTGAATATTTTATATGTGTGGTTGCCTAATTGTGTTTTAAATAGTGATATCTTTGTGGTTGTCTAAGTGGCTAGTGATTTGTGTTTTTAATATTTTATATGTGTAGTTGTCTAAGTGGTATGGTTGGTGGTTTGTGTTTTAAATATTGTTATCTTTGTGGTTGCTTAAGTGGTTGGTGATTTTGTGTTTTAAATATTTGTTATCTTTGTGGTTGCCTAAGTGGCTGGTGATTTGAGTTTAAATGTTGTTATCTTTGTGGTTGCCTAAGTGGCTGGTGATTTGAGTTTTAAATAATGTTATCTTTGTGGTTGCCTAAGTGGCTGGTGATTTGTGTGATTATCTAAGTGAGTGGTGACATGTACCTTTGAGCATCATTATCATTTCATAACATATCATATGCATCTTTGTGGACGCCTGTGTGGCTGGTTTAATTTTTCCCATTGGTATGGGTGACTTCTGTCTGGACGTCTGTGTGGCTGGTTATATCCGGATCATATATATTTAGGAGCATGCATAATTTGCATATATTCTATTGTTATTTTTATTTTGATCTAATTATTTGCTCTACGATTGCTACTTGATTTATTTAGATACATCTTACGACTTTTAATACATCTTTAAAAACTATTAAATAACCAATTTCTTTAAATCTTTTATGACAAAAAGATTTTATATTCATATTTTATGGTTGTTAATTTATTATTTGGTTTAATTTTTGTTGTGGGATGAACTGACCCCTTACATCAATATTTAGGTACTAATGATCTCAAAAGTTGTATGAATGATGTTTGATTGGTGCACGTGTGTGGGAAAATGAGACCTTTACTTTAAAAATAATATTTTGTATTACTAAAAATTTTATCGTACATTGTAAAGTTATTTACTTTTCATCATTAAATTTTAATAGAAATGCGGAAGTGAGATTTCATTTGCAGGTAAATAATTGAATGTAATTAATTTCAATCAACCTTGCTTATTTTGAATTTCACTTAAAGAGACTTTATTTTATTTTGGAGCATAAATGAATATTGATCTAATAACTGGAATATTAATTTTGCAATAAATGAATAAATAATATTTTAGTAAATTGCATTACATTCTTTTACAAAAAATATCAAGTCATTTCTAAAGCATCTTCAAATTATTACATGATGAACTACTTCTAAAAAAATTATAAGTTATAGTTATTTCTAAAAGAAAACTAATATTTTTAAGTAATTTTTGGATCAAAAAATTTGGGACGTTACACTCTCAGTTTTGACTTAGGTTTTTGACCAGCCAATAACAGACGCACATGAATAGTGATTAGGGTTTTGACCAACAAAACTGAAGCGCAAATTTGGGGGCAAAGGAACTAACTGGATCAGATGTTGAATGTTGACTCAGTGGAGAGTAATTATGTAATTAACATATCAATTAGAGATAAAAGTGCAAGCATTTATTCAATTAAATAAATAATTAATTTTCATATGCTAAAAAATAATACACCATATAGCCAAAGCCCAAGGCCAAGCATAGGTGGACATGAGACGGCGCGCACGCGCTTATGGTGGTCAATTTTACTTGCGTTCTCCCTTCTTTACAAATTTGGGTACCCCATGGGGAACAACCCAAATACATACTTCCACCTTATATACCCTACTAGTGTGTGATATCCCTCATATGTGGAATTTCCTT
The DNA here is from genome assembly GCA_002896215.2 of Cicer echinospermum. NCBI lineage: Eukaryota > Viridiplantae > Streptophyta > Magnoliopsida > Fabales > Fabaceae > Cicer > Cicer echinospermum. The sequence continues at coordinate 4,012 of PGTU02000520.1, read as the reverse complement.
ATTTTTGAATTCACAACAACACTAGCTCTCTTAAATGTCATCATTATTTCCAACAAACTTCAATTAAAAATCATCATCATTTCGAACAATCCCCAATTGAATTTAAAAAAAAGGTTTTTGAAATAGCGTCAAACGTTTCTATAAGATTGTGCATAAACAAAGGCGTCTCTTGACTTGAACATTTGTATAGCAAGTAAGATTCAAATTCAACAAAAAGTGACTCGTAGTTTTGAACTCTATCTCTGACATCAAACCCACACATAATCGTTTCATTTGGGTGTATTCTCAAAATCACGTGCATTTATGGTCATGCATGTGTATCCCAATAGAGTGAACGCTCTAGGAATTCTATCTCGAAATTACATAGGAAGCAGTCCACTTCCACATTCACATAGGTGAGTCTATCAAGAGTACTCTTGTAGCTAGATGCTCCACTCCACATAGAGTATAAATCTAATTAAGAGTTTTTATTATCTCATCCTTTTATCGCTTCAGGAATCATGCTTCTTTCATATGTATATAGCATGTTTATTTCTTATCATTATGACTTGTTATTACCTATTAACATAATTCTTGAGATCTCCAGTCTTTTAGGCCGGGTTACCATCATAAGTGACTCATTGATCTATAGGAAATAGTTCCATCCTTTTGGATGTATTAGGGACTTTCTCTCTAGCTAATCTTTTCATCAAATGATCTGCTAAATTATCATCAGTGCGTACATGATTCACAATAATAGCTCATTTAAAAACTAATTATCTAACGGTGTTGTGCTTACGACATATTTGTTGTCTCTTACCATTGTAATAACGATTCTCAATTTTGCAATATATGTGGTACTATCGCAGTGGATCAACACAGTTGACAGAGGTTTTCCCACAAAGGGATCTCTGCTAGCAAGTACCTCAACCAACTTACTTCTTCACTAACAATAGCTAGTGCTATCATTTTAGACTCCATAGTCGACTGAGCCAATATCGTCTTTTTCTTAGATTTTCATGATACAGCACCACCGACTATACTGAAAATATAGCCACTAGTTGCTTTGGAGTCATCTGATAAAGCGTTCCAATCAGCATCGATGTATCCTTCAAGGACGACAGAAAATATTTGATAATGTAATCTGAGACTCATGGTCCTTTTAAGCTATCTCATGAATCTTTGATAGCGTGTCAATGCTCCATACTAGGTCTAATAGTAAACCCGCACAACAATCCCATGATGTAGGCAATGCCAGATCTAGTACAATCACTGGCATACCTGAGGCTGCCAATGATGCTCGCATATTCAGTTTGTCTAACACTTTCACCAGTGTTCTTGAAAAGTTTCACACTTGGATCATATGGTGTGCAAGCTGGTTTATAGTCAAAGTAATTATATTTCTTTAGGATCTTTTCAACATAGTGAGATTGATCCAAAGAAATTCCTTTTTTGACCTAGTAATTTTGATTCCAAAGATTACATTTGCTTCTCAGAGGTCTTTTATTTACTCAACAAAGATTTCACATTATTTAGACATGAATGTTTGAACCAAATATGAGTAAGCCGTCTTCATAGATACACATGATAGTGGAAATGCCACTTTCAAATTGTAATAAATACATTTGTCACTTTCGTTCACTTTAAACTCATTCGATATAATCAAGTTATCAAATTTTTGATGTCATTGCTTAGGAGCTTGTTTAAGACCATAAAAAGACTTATCTAACTTACAGACATTGTCTTCTTGCCCATAAATTACAAAACATTCAGGTTGTTCCATATAGCTTTCTTATTCTAGGTCACCATTTAAAAAATGGTCTTTTAACATCCATTTGGTGTATCACCAAGTTATGAATAGTCGCAAGTGATATGAGCACCCTAATGGATGTTATTCTAGTGAGTGGTGAAAAAGTGTCAAAGAAATCTATATTTTCTCTTTGTCTAAAACCTTTGGCTACAAGGTGTGTCTTGTATTTATCAACAGTTCCATCGGGTTTTAGTTTCTTTTTCAAGATCCATTTGCAACCTATTGGTTTGCAACCAGTAGGCAACTCTACTAAATGTCAGGTCTTGTTAGACTCTAGAGAATCCATTTCATCGTTTATTTCTTCTTGCTATAAATATGCATCCAATGATGACAAAACTTCTTTTAGATTTGCAGGATCCTCTTTTAAGTTATAGGCCATATATTCGGGTCCATAATCTTTAACAACTTTAACTCTTTTACTTCTTCGAATTTCTATGTCGCCTTGATTGTTGCTTTTAGTGCTTCTTATTTGAGGAATTTGACTTGATTGAAAGGGATTTTATTTTCATAGAAGTCAACATCATTTGATTCTATGATTACTTTCGCATTTAGGTCGTAGAACCTATACACTTCATTGTTCACTGCGTACCCAATGAATACACATTCATAGGCTCTACTTGAGAGTTTAATTCGCTTGGGATCGGAGATTCTAACATAAGTCAAACAACCCCATGCTCGAAGATAAGACAAGTTAGGTCTTTTCTTCATTATCTCATAAGGAGATGTTTTGTTTTTAGATTTAGGTACTCTATTCAAAACATAGCAAGCAGTTTGACTTTAATTTCTCCCCACCAGTGAGATGCAGCACCAAAGTTAAGCATAGTAGCTACAACTAGTTCAGTAAAAGTTTTATTCTTTCTTTCAGCTTTACCATTCATTTCAGGTGAATATGGTGCAGTAGTTTCATGTATAATTTCTTGGGTTTTATAAAACTCATTAAATAAACTAGAATCATACTTTTTTCCTCTATCACTATGTAACTGTAAGACCCATAATTCTAAAAGTACACTTTATGTATTTTATATGTTTTGGATTTTGGCTCGGAGGCTTTTTAGCCAAAGTTAATAATATTATGGGGTTTATAGGATCAAAAAGTTATTTTGACACCGTTTAGAATTACTCGTCGATAAATAAATTTAAATTAAGTGCGGTAAATCCTTTACGGAGAATTTAATGTGTTACGGGTGAAATGGTAATTTAACAAATATCTAGATATTTTGAGATATTTGGTTAAGTATATTTAATATATATATATATAATATATATAATATATATGTTGCTTGGAGAGAATAGAAAGAAAGGAACTAGAAGGAAGGAAAGGAAAAGAAAATAGTATAAGGGAAAGAAGGAAAAAGGAAGAAAAGGAAAAACCAAAGGGAAAGAAAAGAAAGGAAAGAAAAGAAAATTTTACCATCTTCTACCATCTGACCCGCGAACCCATTTTCCTCCTCCTCCCATTTTCATTTTCGTTGCTTCCTTTTCTCAAACTAGTGACCCAAGGTTGGGTGAGTCTAGAACAAAGATTTCGCAACTCCACTCTCCTCTTTGATTCGAAACGAAGAAAAATGGTATTTGAGATCAACACAAACCCTCTGTTTCTTCTAGATCCAAGCTTCATTTCGCGAAAGTTAGAAGAGGAAAGTTGCTCACTACCGTGCTACGGCGCTAGCGGACCAGCTTTGGAAGCGGTGTTGCGAGCGGAAATTTTACCGGATTTACTCACGGTGCCGGGAAACGCACGTTTGAGCCAACGTTAAGGTGAGGGCTCCTTCCAAACTTTTAGTTTGCATCTAGGGCCTTATCTGTGGTTGTGTGGAAACGAATTGTGTTAGGATTGGAGTATTGTTTTGGGGAAAAATGATTTTACCTCATGTATGTAAGATTTTGAGTAAATGAAATTTGTTGTTTTGATTTGTGTTGTTCGATTTTGCGTGTTTTTACTTGCTGTTTGTTGATTGATGTGTTTTGATATGTGTATGGTTGGATCTTGTGAACAAATGAATTGATGTGTTTTGATGTGGGTTGAAAGTATGTTTGAGTTTGTTTTGTGTGGAATTTTGAAAACCATTAAGTTAAACGAGGATTAAAATGGGGAATCTCTTAATGTCTTGTTTACTTAATGTGTGTTTGTTTGTGAAAAATCGTTTAAGTTAACTGGGCGTTAAGAATGGGGAACCTCTTAATGTCTTGGTTACTTAATATTTGTTTTGAAAATTGTTAAGT
>PGTU02000519.1:0-10847 GCA_002896215.2 Cicer echinospermum | reverse complement strand
TCATATATTCTAAAATAATTTTAATATTAAATTAATTATTTAAAATCGTAATTAACTAATAAAATAGTTTAATATAAAATTTAGGGTGTTACACTAAATCACACATAATCGCATTAAATTCATTTTCTACAAATTCACACATCAAATACATCAAATTTCTATTCCACAAAATCACAAATAATGTCCTAAATGCAAACTAAAAGTTTGGAATGAGCCATTACCTTAACGGTAGCTTTAACAAGCGATTACGGCGCCGGGATTAATTTCGGTAAAATTTAAGTTCGCGACCTAGCTTCCAAAGTTGGCTCACTAGCACCGTAGCGAAGTGATAAGCAACTTTTCCTTCTATCACTTCTCGAAACGAAGCTCAAATGTCGAAAAAAATTGGAGATTTGTGTTTGGCGGTTTTTGAAAACCACCAACACTTTTCTCTCTTGAAAGCCAAAGGAGAAGAAGAAAGAAGACAAAGAGAAGAAGTCGAGCAGTAGGGAACCGTGTTCCTTACACTGTCGCTTTGTTTTCTTGAAGTCAAAGAAAGAAAAATGTAGTGGAAGGAAGAAGAAGGAATAGTCACGAGGCAGGGAGGGAGCTTTTTGGCTTTCCTCTTTTTTCTGTTTGCTTCCTTTCTAACATATATATATATATATATATATATTATATATATATATATATAATATATATATATATATATTATATTTAAGCTAACAAATATATAACAACTCTTACACATATTATTTCACTCACATTTGCATTTAATTTAATTAAAAAAAATATACTTTCGTCGCAATTCAATTGACAGATAAATTAAATTTTTTGTAAAAAGTAACATTTTTTTTTTAAATCTGTCTAGTATTAAATTGTTCGTAACATAATTAAATTATTCTTCGATAAATAATTTTAATAGAGTCTCAAAATATATATATATATATATATATATATATATATATATATATATATATATATATAACATATTATTAACTCTAATAAAATATGATTTTGATATTTAATTCCCAAAATTAAAATAAAATTGAGTTAAACGTCACAACAATTCAATACAAAAATATACTAAAATTGCACAAGTTAGAATTTAAAACTAAGGGTCTTACATTACTACCCCCTAAAATTAGTTTCGTCCTTGAAACTACGCGTCGATAAACAACTCAGGGTGTTGTTCCCTCATCTTGCTCTCCAATTCCCAAGTCGCATCTCCAGTAGTTGGGTTCCAAATTACCTTGACCAAAGAAACATTCTTGTTCCTTAATTGCTTAATCTTCCTATCATCACTTCTTATAGGTAATACTTCGAATGACAAGTTATCCTTCAGTTGAATTGTGTCTGATTCGATCACATGTGACAAATCTGTAAGGTATTTCCTTAACTGCGACACATGAAATACGTCGTGAATTTCAGATAGTATAGGAGGCAATGCAATCCGATAAGCAACAGGTCCAATTCGTGCAGAAATCTGATATGGTCCAATGAATTTCAGAGTCAATTTCTTCGATTTCAAAGCTCTGCCAACTCCAGTAGTAGGTGTGACTCTCAAAAACACATGATCCTCCTGCTTGAATTTCATAGGTCTGTGACGCTTGTCCGCATAACTCCTTTGACGATCATGTGAGACCTTCATTTTCTCTTTTATCTTCTTGACCTTATTTGTAGTCTGTTTCACAATCTCAGGTCCTACAATCATACTTTCACCGTCCTTATACCAACACAAAGGCGTTTGACACTTGCGTCCATACAGAGCCTCATATGGTGTCATTCTAATACTTGTGTGGAAACTATTGTTGTAGGTAAACTCAACCAATGGAAGTACATCATCCCAACTTCCTCTATCATCTAATACATATGCTCTCAATAGGTCTTCCAAGGACTGATTTGTTCTCTTAGTCTGTCCGTCCGTTTGTGGATGGTAAGTTGAACTCAATCTTAGTTTTGTTCCCAACGCTTCATGCAATGCTCCCCAAAAGTACGACGTGAATTTCAAGTCACGGTTTGATACAATACTCGACGGTACTCCGTGTAATCTCATAATCTCAAAAATGTAGATCTCGGTTAGCTTATCCACCTTATAGATGGTCTTTACTGGTAAAAAATGTGCGGATTTAGTTAATCGATCCACTATCACCCAAATAGAATCATTCTTTCTCCTTGTTTTCGGCAATCCAGTTGTAAAATCCATGGAAATGTTGTCCCACTTCCATTCAGGTATATCTAAAGGTTGCAACGTTCCAGCAGGTTGCTGATGTTCCACCTTCGCTTTCTGACAAGTTAAACAAGTTGATACATACTCCGCTACATGTCTCTTCATTCCTGGCCACAAATTCTGATACATCTTTGTTGCTCCATGATGAATACTCAATTTACTCTTATGAGCCTCTTCTAAAATTGTTTTCCTCATCTCTGCAATTTCTAGTACACAAATCCTACCATTACATCTCAAAATATTATGTGGTCCAATCTTAAACTCAGTTGTCTTCTCTTGCACTATTAGGTCCCTCTTCTCTTGAATTAAGGTGTCATCTTGAGAATTCACAATGTCTTCAAGTAGTCCACTAGAAATCTTAATCATTCTGAATTTCAAAATTACTGGTGCAAACTCTACGTTCAAGTGTAGGTCTCTAAAAGCTTCCCACAACTCTTGTTGTCTAGCCATCACGGTTGAAGATACTGATACACTTCTTCTACTCAACGCATCAGCCACTATATTGGCCTTCCCAGGGTGGTACTGCAGTGTGAAATCAAAATCCTTGAGAGTCTCCATCCATTGTCTCTGACGCATGTTCAATTCCTTATGATCAAACAAATATTTCAAACTTTTATGGTCGTTGAACACTGTGAACGTGCATCCATATAAATAGTGGCTCCAGATCTTCAATACAAAAACTACAGCAGCAAGCTCCAAGTCATGAGAAGGATAGTTTCTTTCATGAATCTTCAATTGCCTTGAGGCGTAAGCTACAACTTATTGTGTTGCATCAGAACACATCTCAAACCTTGGAGAGACACATCACAGTAAACTTCATATGGTTCTTTTGATTGCGATAACACCAATATTGGTGAGGTTGTCAACTTTTTCTTTAGTAACTGAAAATTTTCCTCACACTTCTCCGTCCATGCGAACGGTTGATCCTTTCTAGTAAGTTGTGTCAATGGAGCTACAATCTTAGCAAAAACTTCAATAAACCTCTTGTAGTACCCTGCCAGTCCTATGAAACTTCGTATATCAGTGACAGTCTGAGGCTGTTTCCAAGCAAAAACTGTCTCAATCTTTTCCGGATCCACAATGATTCCTTCCTTGGTTATCACATGTCTTAAGAAATTCACTTCTTCTAGCCAAAACTCACACTTCGATAGATTGGCATACAATTGCTTCTCGCATAAAATTTCCAGAACTCGGCGTAAATGTTCTCCATGTTCTTCCTTAGTCCTTGAATAAATTAATATATCATCAATGAACACCACAACAAATTTATCTAGGAATAGACTAAATATTTTGCTCATGTAGTCTATAAAAATTGTTGGTGCATTGGTAACACCAAACGACATAACAAGATATTAATAATGTCCATAAAGGGTTCGGAAAGCAGTTTTCTGAATATCTCCTTCCCTTACTCGAATATGATGGTAACCCGACTTCAAGTCAATCTTCGAAAATACCGCAGCTCCTCTCAATTGATCCATCAAATCATCGATGTCTGGCAAAGGATAACAATTCTTAATAGTTTCCTTATTAAGCTGTCTATTATCCACACATAAGCGCGAGCTTCCGTCCTTCTTCTTAACTAGAAACACCAGAGCTCCCCATGGTGATAAGCTTGGCCTAATAAATGTCTTCTCCAACAAACCTTCAATTTGGCCTTTGAGCTCATTTAATTCCAATGGCGACATTCGATACAGCGCAATTGAAATAGGTCTGGTTCCTGGGTGCAAATCAATGAAAAATTCCACTTCCCTTACCGGTGGCAATCTTGGAATTTCTGATGGAAATACGTCCCGGTACTCATTGACACACATCACATCCTCTATGTTCACATTTATCTTTGCCTCCACATTAGCCAAAGACAAAAACTCATGAGTTCCTTCTCTTAGTGACACTCCGAGTTTGTTAGCAGTTAGATACTTAACAACTCCTAGTTCGAGGAAAAGAACCAATTTGCGTGCACAATCCAAGATCACATAATGATACGACATCCAATCCATACCGAGAATGACCTCGAGTGATTGTAGAGGTAAACAAATCAAATTAACCAAGAAATCCCTATTCTGGATAATTATTTGACAATGTAAATATGCAGAATTTACTATCAAAATTTTAGCAGGTGTGGAAACAACCAAATCAAAGGGCAAAGCAAACATAGATAACTTCAAATGATTCACGCAATCCATAGCAATGAAGGAATGGGTTGCCCCTGAATCAAAAAGTGCAGTTAGAGTGTTACCTGCAATCTCACAATCACGTTGAATCAGAATGCTAGATGGATTTCCAGCTTCAGCACTCACACAATAACAGCGTCCTCTAGCAGTAGGACGAGTAGCCCTAGTTACATTCACAACTGGTTCCACCTTTGGAGCCTTGCAATCCCTTGCCATGTGCCCTGACTTCTGACAAAGTGAGAATATTAGAGGTACAAGCATTAGCATAATGTCCATCTCCCCTACATCGGAAACATCGAACCACTTGCCCCAATTGTCTCCCAAAATTCTGGTTCCCCAGGAGATTCTGCCACCCATTTTTATTTTGTGGTCGATTATAAGGTTTAACAACTTGTTTTCCCTTGTTGTTCTGATAATTCACCCGACTAGGCCTTCCTGAATTAGAATTCCCTCCTCAGCTATCCCTCTTATACTTCATATCCTCAACTTCTCTACATTTTTCCAGAAGAACTTGGAAACGTTGAATTCCCAAGGGTAAGACAGAGTCTTGAATCTCATACTTTAGTCTGTCTTGGAAACGATGACACATGAATGGTTCATCAATCTCTTCACCGAAAAACCTGAACTGCCTTGACAACAATTCAAACTTACGGCATATTCACCCAACTGTCATGTTCCCCTGATGAAGTTTAGAAATCATCACCAGCTTAGTCCTAGTTACTCATAAGGGACAGTATTGTCTAAATCACTTCTTTTGAATGATTCCCTAGTTCACCTCCTCTTGAGTAGATCCCATCAAACAACCTCTGTACTCCCTTCCACAATACATCATGATCCCCAATAGTAGAATTCAAGGGAATATTGACATTCACTCCAATGTCTGAAATTAATCATCTCAAAGATCTTTTTCCACTTCTTGGATCACACTCGATCGCTTCTCTGAATTCTCACACCCTTAAACATGAAAGGATTAACGCAAGAAAATCTTCTAATCCTTTTACTCAGCGAGCACATATCTCTTTCTTACTCCCTCTTTTCAATTCCCCGATCTTGCAGTCCAGTCGAGGCACGAACAAAGCAGCCATTTGATTCATAGCTTCCGCCCATATTGGTCATCCCTATTGACATTGACTCTAGGAGCGTCATTCCTTCTTGGCAGCATAGTTTTCCTATAAAACCATCATCAAGAAAAGTCTTAAAACTACTTCAAATAAATCCAAAACTAACTTCCGACTACATCAACACATAATAATTATCCCTGACTGACAACTCAGACAAATTACCCCGACGCATGATCAGATAACTACTCCCAACCTACAGGTTGACCTACAATCTATAACCAAAAGTTATGATATCACAATCGTAACAACTCATTTTTTTTTTTAAAAAAACAATACAAAAATCGAATTTCAAATATTAGAAATTAAGAAATAAATACTTTTGGATAAAATATTTAAGTCGTAACATAACGAAAAAAGTCAAAAAATATTTACAAGCAGCGGAAATAGTTTTTGAAACAAAAATCCAAAGTATTTAAACAGCAAAATACATTGGGGCTATGAGGCCTATCAAACATAGCTCATACCCCTGGGGTATTCTCGGCAGACACCTGTACAAAAGCACTGCCCCAAGAATTTTAACTTCCCCACGTCACATCAAAAAGTGGTACATGGACCCAACAAAATAAAAGTCAAGCTGACAATACAATCTTCCAAAATAAAGTGACCACAACCGCAAAAGAAAGACATCTAGTACCTATACAACCATCTAATCTGATCATGCTACAAAAAACTATGCAACCCATGTGATCTCCACGCGCCCTGCAAGATCCTTCTAACATAACTACGGTCAGGTATGTCTAACTACGTGCCCATCTCTAGGGTACTACCCGGTAGGACGATCCTGGTTCTCTTCTAAGGGCAAAGCCCAAATTTCCCCAATAATTATAAAGGGTCACCGACCAAAATTAACATATCACATAGCATTTAAATTTCAAATGCACAAAATAACCTTTCAACTTAACATATTCTTTGAAAGGGTTTTCATATGCCAAACATGCATAATCAAAGTTGAAAAATGAAGTTTTTAACAAAACTGCACTGTTGTATCCGAATACAACATCCTTGTATCGATTTACAATGCTAATTCACAGTTAGTAGCAAAATCATCACAACTGTATTTGAATATAGCACCTTGTATTTCGAATACAATGCTATTTTGTAAGTCAGTAGTAAACAGCATAACTGTATTCGACTACAACCTCCTTATATTCGATACAACTACAGAAAAATGCAGATCTCAGTTTCAAATGGTTTCGCAATCAATCAACACTTACAAACAAATCCAAACAATCACACTTACAATTAGGCACTATCAACAACAACAATTGAGTATACATAGGCAATCATCACATTATATTCAAACTATGACTCGCGTGCCAAGCACCCTAATGCAATGTGTATATGCCAAAATGCATGAATTCCATAATTCGGAACCAAAACCCTCTCGAAAGGGCGTAAATAATACTTGTACTTGCATATCACAGACCAATACTAATTAACGAGGTGTCACCTCATGAGTCAGCACGATTCTACTAAAAAATGTAAATCGTAAATGTACCGCTATCACAGACCAATACTATTTACCGATGTGCCACCTATCACATGTAAGCATATATTACTAAAAATGTGCAGTATATCATAGACCTACACGATGCGAAATCCCCGCAAGGATAAGAGAACCACATATTTCACATGGCATCATCTCGTGGCCATCACAGGTCACCACATCACCATGGCCCATCGCGGTCACCATACTATGAAATGCATCGAGCATACTCTGACTTATTTTCACATACATCATTTAAGTAAATGCAGCCTATTAAAGTTTCATATTTTTAATACTCATTTAACACTAATGATTTTTCAATACACACAGAGCATACTCAACATTCATTCACACCAATTTAAATTTTCACAACCAACATAAATCACATCTCCTAATTCCATCCAACATCTAAATTGAATTAAAATTCATTTTCCACCAAGTCACACATAAATTTCTTCTGGAAAAATTCAGATAATTAATTATGAACACGTCAATTTCACCAAACTGAATCACCAAAATTTCTAAACATTAATCACTCATATTCAATCTCCAAAATTTTCAACCATAAATCACCACAACAACATTAATATAATAGAGTTCTCCCCGCCGCTAACTCGTTGCCAACGGTCTCGATTCCTTTTCGAGACTCAAGGAGCTAACTACATAAATATAAATATTTATAACAATTTGTTCACAATAAAATATATCCACACACAACAAAATTCCCAAAATTAAATATTTCTCACACCAAACTTTTAAAACCAAATAATCAATATTATTTAGTTAAAACTAAAAAAAAAATATTGTCCAAATTTCACATACACACACTCGACTATTAAAGCACCAAAAATTTTGAGTTAATAAAATACTCTAAACTTTTTTTTTTCTTTTTAAACTCGGTCCAAGAGTAATTAAAAGAGTAATATTTTAAACTCTAATCATTTTTAATTTCAATCTATCTTTTTGCTCAAACTCTTTAACTTAGTTTAAATTTTAACTTTTTCACAACTTTAACAACTCTAATTTTTTTGTAAAATTTCAATTTTAGTTCAAATTTATTTATTTGAAAATATCTCATTATGTAACTCAAACACTTCAAATTTAGTCACCACACATAAATCACATCTCAAAAATTCATAATATTAATAATGAACACATAAATCACACCAAACTTGAATCACCACAAATTTAAATTCCACTAAATCACACATAATTGCATTAAATTCATTTTCTACAAATTCACACATCAAATACATCAAATTTCTATTCCACAAAATCACAAATAATGCCCTAAATGCAAACTAAAAGTTTGGAATGAGCCATTACCTTAACGGTAGCTTTAACAAGCGATTACGGCACCGCGATTAATTCCGGTAAAATTTAAGTTTGTGACGGTTTTTGAACACCACCAACACTTCTCTCTCTTGAAAGCCAAAGGAAAAGAAGAAAGAAGACGAAGAGAAGAAGTCGAGCAGTAGGGAACCGTTTTCCTTTCGCTATCACTTAATTTTCTTGAAGTCAAAGAAAGAAAAAGGAAATGGAAGGAAGAAGAAGGAATAGTCGCAAGGCAGGGAGGAAGCGTTTTGGCTTTCCTCTGTTTTCTGTTTCCTTCCTTTCCTTTCTAAATATATATATATATATAATATGAAACTAAACCAACAAATATCTGACAACTCTTACACACATTATTTCACTCACATCTCCATCTAATTTAATTAAAAAAATATATACTCTCGTTGCAACTTAATTGACAAATAAATTAAATTTTTTTTAACAAGTAACATTTGTTTTTTAAATCTGCCCGATATTAAATTGTTCGTAACATAATTAATTATTCTTCGACAAATAATTTTAATAGAGTCTCAAAATATATATTATATATATATATATATATATATATATATATATATTAAACATATTTTATAACTCTAATAAAATATGATTTTAATATTTAATTCCCAAAATTAAAATAAAATTGAGTTAAACGTCACAACAATTCAATACAAAAATATACTAAAATTGCATAAATTAGAATTTAAAACTAAGAGTCTTACATGTTGCATATGGAAAATCATGAGATACATTTCTAATTGTACCATAGATCTTTTCATAGATTGTTTGACTAGTAGAGTTAGTCTTTTTATGTAATCATCCCTAACGTGTTTTGAAAATATTTCATGAATATATCGACTTTTATGAATACATGACTAGTTGTGTCTTCCATTACTTGGTATATGATGTAAAAAGATTTTGTGTTAGTAGATTTAGGATGTTTCACCGGAGATCTTCAAAAATTGGTTTGTTACAAATTTTTTATGTTCGAAAAATGTTTTAATTATGAACCAAATTTACTTGTATTTTTTTGTTGTTGCTATATTTACGCTTTAAAACATTTTGTGGAATAAATGGTGTCACGGTTAGGGAGTTCTGTTAAATACTAAATCACCTTGACTATACACTTTTATCCGTATGGTAGTAGGTCCTTCTCTTCTCGTATAAATCCAGAGTTATAAGGATCCAACGTGAAGTCACCAACGATAACGATTTTTGTCGTGCTATCATGTATTATTGATATTGTTTAGTATTATATAATGTGTTGTTGATTGTGCATTGAATTAACTTACTCCACTTGATTATATCCCTGAGAATAATGATTATTCACTTTAGTTTGTTTCTCATATGACTACTTACACATTACATGTGTGTGGATGATGAAATGGCAGTAGAGCAGACAATCACCAATGAGAAAGAGACAATGTGATTAGTATGCCACCAACGCATTAGATAGTTGTGTTTATTTATATTTGATTGTTGACATGTTAGTTGACCAATAAAATGGAATTGTATAAAGTCAGCTCTAATTAGTGCGATAATTTTTGGAGTTGAACTCTTTTGGCAATTGTTATGTCCACATGTTTTTGAATTGTAATATTTCTATACTTGATTATGTTTCAATTTTGGACAAATTTACCCGTACTTTTATTATATTTATGTTTTAAAATATTTTATGAATAAAGGGTGTTACACTTCTTATATGGGTGCTTAAGATCTTACCTGTATACATATATTACTTTTTAATTTTTTAATAATCGTGCTTAACAATAACAAAATATCTCCAATTCAACACTTTAAAAATATTTTTAAATGAGTCTCACAATAAAAGACATTCATTTATTTTAAATATAATTTATTGTATGGGATCCACAAAAGTGAAGAGAGAGAAGGTGGTTTCGCAATCACTCTTCTCTATAAGAATCTAAAATTTTCAAATCACAATAAAAGTGTTTATTTAGTTTGATGCTAAATAGATGAAACATCCACCACTCTTGATTTATATATCCCATTCTCTAATGCACATTTAAAACATATTCTCTTCTATTGGTTAAAAAATCATGAATTCCATCAAATTTTTATAAGACCCACGTAATTTAGTGAGATGAGATTCATGTGAATTACAATAAATAGAAAAATGTCGAAATGTGTGTTAAAAAGAGTAGTAATAACACTTCTTTTTCCTTTATGCATTGGATTTAGTCTTTTGTTGTTTTTGTGTTTAGACTTTAGACTCCAAATAGTATTCAAGAGATCTTTAATCACTATAGTAATAGGGTACAACTTTTCTCACCTCATTTTTTTTTAAATTGCATATGATTCTACAAAGACACAACCCGGCAAAAAAAATTAGTATTTTTATCTAAAAATACATATCAAGACGTCACAACTTTTTTTCGAGAGCGAAAAAAATTATCTCTCAATAAATAAAACTTTTGAAAAGAGGGTAAAATAAAACTTAACATGTAAAATGGTTGATAAAAAATACTTCAATAAAAAAAAACTGAGAAGAAGCATTACATTTGTAG
>PGTU02000517.1:0-21684 GCA_002896215.2 Cicer echinospermum | reverse complement strand
TGAGATCCAAACACAAACCCCTCCGTTTCTCCTAGATCCAAACCTCATTTCTCGAAGAGATAGAAGGAAGTTGCTCACCACCACGTACGGTGCTAGTGAACTATTTGGAAGCGGCGTTGCGAGCGGAGATTACCGATACTCGCGGTACCGGAAACGCACGATAAAGCTACGTTGAGGTAAGGGCTCTTCCAAACTTCTAGCTTGCATTAGGGACTTATCTGTAGTTGTGTGGAAGGAATTGTTAGGGTTTAATGTATCGATTTGGGGAAAAACGAAACTAGTGCGTTATGGGTAAAAACCTTGAGATTAGGTTTTGTTATAGTGATGAATGTTTCGTGGTAAATGAATTTTGATGTATGGGTGTTTGTGCGTCGATATTGTGTTCGTTGTATTTGGTTTTGTTGTGAATTATGGTTTGAATGTGAAAGTATGTTTGAATTTGTTTCTGTGGAATTTGAAAACCATTAGAGTTAAACGAGTATTAAAAATGGGGAATCTTTAATACCCGGTTTACTTAATGTGTATTGAGGAAAATGTTTAAGTTAACTGGGCGTTGAGAATGGGGAATCTCTTAATGTCTCGGTTACTTAACTATCTTTTTGAAAATCGTTTCGGTAAATGAGTATTAAGAATGGGAATCTCTTAGTGACTCGTTTACTGAATGTTTTGCGAGAAAATGTTTAAGTCAAAAGTATATTAAGAATGGGGAATCTCTTAATATGACTGTTTGCTTAACGTTTTGTTTTGAAAATCATTAAGTTAAATCGGTATTAAGAACGGGAATCTCTTAATGACTTATTTGATTAATGTTGTTTGAAGTCGTTTAAGTTAAATGGGTATTAAAATGGGGATCTTTTAATATCTGCATTTGCTTAACGATTGTTGTGATGGAGTCTGTGTATGCTCATGCATTTCATTTGGTAATTGTGTCGACCGTGAAGGTGCACCTTGGTAACTGTACTGACCCGTGATAGGTTGTACGTTACGTTTACTATTTAGTAATTCGTGTGTTGCATTCCGTGATAGGTTGAACCCTGGTAAACTGTGCTGACCGTGATAGGTGGTACGTTTCGAGTTACTATTTAGTAAATCGGCTTTATTGACACCATAGCGGTAAACTGATACTGACCCGGTGATTTACGATTTATCTAATGGTACGCGCTGTGTTGACGACCTAGGTAAACAGTACTGGTCTGTTATAGGCGGTACGTTACGATTCCCGCTTTTCTTTTAGTAATCGTGTTGTGTGATAGTGATCACCTCTCGGTACTCCTGATATTACGTTTATGATTTACAGTATGTGCTGCCCGTATAGGTTGCGACCTGTAATGGTATTTGGTATGCGTACAGGTCATATGATTTACAGCCCTTCGAGGAGGTTTTGGTTTGGAATTCCGAGTCCATGCATTTTAGCATATATGCATTGTGTTAGTGCTTGGCACGCGAGTCGTAATTTTGATTTGATTTATGTTTTTGTTGGTTGAAATGCTAAAGGTGAGTATTGTAAATGATGTTATCGAGATCAATTGCGTGGTAATGCGTAGAAATTGCTAAGTGTTAAGGTGTGAACTTGATTAGGATGACTAGGTTAATTCATGAATTTTTGGAAAAATGATCATAGAAATGATTGCCGCAATCATGGATGGTCTCAAAAACCGTTTTTCTTCGTTTTCGAATCAAAGAGGAAGGGTGGAGTTACGAAAACCTTGGTCTAACTCTCACCCAACCTTGGGTCACTAGCTTTGAAGGACAGGAAGCAACGAAAACGAAAAATGGAGGAGGATGGAATTTTTTTGGTTTAAGCTCACGTGAGATGTTCAGAGGAAGGATATGGAATTTGAGATTTTCCTTCCTTTCTATTTCTTTCTTTGTTTTTCCTTTCTTCCTTTTTCCTTCCTTCCTTTATATACTATTTTCTTTTCCTTTTCCTTCCTTCTAGTTTTTCCTTTCTTTTCCCTCCAAACAAACATATATAATATAATAAATATAATTAACAAATATCTCAAAATCTAGATATTTATTAAATTACCGTTTCACCGAACGCTTAAATTCTCCGTAAAGGATTTTCCGCAGTTAAATTCAATTTATTTATCGACGAGAAATTCTCATTGGCATTGAAATATCTTTTTGATTATAAACTCCAAAATATTATTAACTTTGGCTTAAAAGCCTCCGAGCCAAAATCCAAAATATACCAAAAATACATAAAAGGGTACTTTAAAATTATGGGTCTTACAGTAATCACGAAACAAGCAAGTACCAAGAACGGAAGGTACAATTTTCAAGAGCGACTCAGTGGGATGTCGCTGAATAAAGCCAAGATTAACTAAGAACTCACAGGTTTGATCGAACCTGCTGATACCATGTCACAATTTAGGGTTTGATGCCCTTTTTGCTTTGATATTTCTCAGTATAAATAATCGTTACAACATTTATATCTAATATTACAAATTAAGAGAATCAAATCAAATCTTGATTTGTCTAACTAATTTTAGGAAAACTGATAAATATAATTATAAATTATTATTTATTTCCTGATTCACACTCTCGCGGTTAAAGGTGCGCAAGTTAAATGCTCTCATAAGGATAAGCATAATCAGTGCAGCTACTCTTTTCTATTTCAAGATGACAGTACTACCTCCGGGTTTTATATCTTCGATGACATGTATTTTCACAAGATTATCGGGAAGTCTTCTCCGACTAGTGTTAACTCCTCAGCCACCATTCTCTTTGGGTGAGAAACTCCTACGTTTATTTATTATGGACAATTATAAATATTTGTGTATCCTTTGTGGGATTCATAACATATAGAAATTAAACTTGGATAGGTGGGTGAAAGGAGCCTATTCTTGTAGAGGGAACTGTTCGACATGATTTGTAGGACTGAAAATTAGAGAGAATGTTGGGAGAGGAGAGTGGGATTAAATTGGTAATGCAGGTTTTGTCAATAAGTTGATTTTTTTTAATAAAATGGAGAATTGGTAAATGGTGGGATTTGCTTATCTTCTCTGATAGTTTTTTCTTTCATTCCCGTGTTTTTGTTAATACTAATACTTAATATGGATTTTGATAAACTTTATTGGATGGTGTTTTGGAAATAGGTGTAGCACATATGTATATGAAATTTTGACCAAGACGGCAACAGCGATTGATGGAATCTTTGGGTTTGGCCCTAGTGATGTATCAGTTGTATCACAATTGTCATCACAAGGAAAAACACCCAAAGTTTTCTCTCACTGTTTGAAAGGAAATGGCAAAGGAGGAGGAATTCTAGTTATTGGTGAAATTTTGGAGCCCAATATTGTTTATAGTCCAATGGTCCCATTGCAATATGTTCTCTTCTGCTTTGCTTTTCTCTTTTGCTTTCCTCAATTTGTGGTTCATTTCTTTCCTCTTCAGTTTAGTTATGTTTTTTCATCTATAAAATTTCATCACATGGTACACCCTTGTTTTGTTTGAATCAACTTAGCAGTGGATAAGCATTTTAAAATATTTTTATTTGATTGAATGTAAAAGGTCATATTGCTAAAAATCAGTTTAAAATGCTTCTTGTGTTGTTTTTTTCTTGTATTTTCTTACTCTTAAGGTGATATTTTGCAGTATAATTGAATAGTATTTTCCTTTTTAATTAAATCTCAGGTTTCATTACGTCTTAAAACTCCATAGCATTTCTGTCAAAGGGTCTTTCAATTAATCCAGCAGTATTTGCAACATCGTACGACCAAGGAATTGCAGTTGACAGTGGTACAACATTGGCATATCTTATTCAAGAAGCTTATGATCCTCTTGTTAATGACGTAAGATTTCTTGTACCTCGCTCAAAACATTGCAATATTCAACTTTGTTGGACATATTATTCTCTTTTGCCTATTCTATGACGAGGAATCAGCCTTGCAAGAAAATATTGTGGATATGCTCTTACTCTTTGGTTTGCTTGTCTCATGTTTTGTCTATTTTCTAAAATCACTTGCCATTTTTCCATTGAGTTAATATGGGTTCTCAAGTTCTTGTCTTATTGGCTGATATTAAATATTATTACGTTGGATATAGATAGATTGTGAACCATTCATTGATCTAGTCAATAATTCTTTTTAGTTTAAAATTTAGAAATGACTTAGTAGAGACTTGTATATCTTCAATATTTTAGAAATTAAATACCGTATTGAGGTTTAATCTTTTTGTATATAATTTTTATTAATTTTCTTAAAAGGGGGTTAGCTTATTTCTCTCATATTTTATGAATGATTTTGATCTTTAACATATACTGATGTTTAGTTTCCTGAATGTGTAGATAACTACTGTTGTGTCACATCTTGGCAGCCATGCTATTTCAGAAGGAAGTCCTTGCTATCTGGTTTCAACCAAGTAATCACAAATATAATATTTGTTATGAAGAGCTTTATATACTTCATATGAAAAAAGTGTTTATTCTATTAGGATTTCTGAATATCTAATTAAATATTGTGTTTGTTACATATTCAGTATAGATATTTTTCCTTCAATTAGCTTTAACTTTGTGGGTGGAGCGCCCATGGTTCTAAAACCAGCACAATACCTTGTGCGCAATGATTTCATGGTATGCATTGAAGTATTTATGTTAAGCTCTGGTTATATTCTTGCATATAAGTAACTTATTCTCTGGAATTGTGTGTCACTGATGTGAAAATATGCTTTACCAGTTCGCTTCAACGTGGTGCATTGGTTTTCAAAAAACACAAGGTGGACCTTCAATATTAGGAGGTAAGATGGTGGACAAATTTAAACAAACTATGAGTGCTGCAAAGAATTGGGAAAAAATATATAGAATTCTCTCATTTCATTATTAAATGGAAACTTTTATAAATGGTAAAATATTCTAAAGATGTCTTATGTTTCTGTTGATAATGGAAAACACATGATGATAATGATTAGATTCTAATTATCATCATTCAATTTGATTTCAATATATATTTAAAATTTTATGTCTGTTCTCCATTTGTTACAACAATCTAATTTCCAAAAAAGATGCCAATATACTATATATGTTCAAGTATATTAATAATAAATTATGCTCAAGTAAGTTGATCATAAATTGTCTTTTACATGATGGAAGTATGGTAATAATAAATTAACAAGTATGATTTTATCTTACACATATCTTGTCTTAAAAGATAGGATAGTTGTTTATGACCTGGATAATCAACGCA
This sequence comes from Cicer echinospermum, assembly GCA_002896215.2. Lineage (NCBI taxonomy): Eukaryota > Viridiplantae > Streptophyta > Magnoliopsida > Fabales > Fabaceae > Cicer > Cicer echinospermum. The sequence goes on along the minus strand of PGTU02000517.1, from coordinate 16,498 downwards.
TAGGATGGACCGACTATGATTGTAAGTTCACCATTTGAATTGTTATTTTTGCAAGAAATATAAGTTCCTTCAATATGTCTTACAATTGAAAACTCTTTTTAGGTTCTATGCCAATCAACATCTCTATGACCCGGAGCAAGGATAAAAACATTAATCGTAGAACAAAACGATCGGGTGCCAACAGCTTAGAGATATGGATTCTCAGCACGTTATTACATGTAACCTTTGTAGCTTTTCTTATGCACATATTATATTCTTCCTGAAGGAAAGATATGATGTAAATTGTGCTAGAAATAAATAATTTAGGAATGTTCGTATGTACACGTTCATTTGAGAAGTTTGAGAGGCTAATGAAACAAATGACTAGGATGGGTGGATATGTAAAGAGAGTTGAAATTAACATTCAACATTCTCATCGAGTGAATCCAACCACATAATTTATTGTAATGTGCCAGATTAATTTTATTTGTTATGCTATATGATCCATTCTTAGTACAGGTAAATATGATAATAACTAACTATAGTTTATAGACAGTGATCTGATTCATTATGTAGCTTTCTTTTTGCCGCTCTAAATTCCAACCATGTCATGCAACTCCAAATATCATTGCAATCTCCTCATAAGCCCAACCCTATTGCATTTTCCCATTATCTTATTTCATTTTGAAATCTCTTTTTATTTTGATATTAATTAATGAAATTTGTATCGATTATATATTACCAACAAACCGTAATTTCTATTAAACAATTTCATAGTGTTTTAAATATATAACTAGTGGCTAGTTCAAAATAAAAAACAAGACAAAAATTTGATCTAATTATTTTTGCTTAGAATTGAAAATTTACACTTCTATTGATGCAACTTGAACTTTTTCAGTTTGAGTTGAATGTTAGAAGCTAAGTCTTCTCTTTTCCCACTTTGGTTTCTTCTCTAAAGATGTTTTCTCATTCTATCATGCTCATCTCTTTTGATAATAGATTTGATTTATTAGTTATTTCAATCTATGTCATGATGTATGCATATCTTCATAATCTCTTTAAATTTCATTGTCCGGTGATTTTGACAATGTTTCTAATGCATTGGGGGAGTCTTACATTTTGTAGCTATATTTCACAGTTTTAGAGAAGATAAGAATAAAATCCTCGTCTAACTAGATGAAGAAAATCCATGGTTCCATTTCTATTATATATGTTCCTCACCTAACTTGTTTTATAATTATTTTCTTCGAATAACAAAACACATGAGAGTTATTACAACATGCTATTGTCGAGTGAAGCGAATTTAAGGTTTAGGCTACTGAGGGAAGTAAATTTAATCTATGTGATGCCAAACTAAATTATTGAATAACATAATATAACAATTCCCAGATAAATAATATAATATAACATAATACCTTCAAATTAAAATGGAAAGATGTCGATTGCAGATGTTTTCAGATGATGAGATCAATTTAATGCAACATGATAAATAGAAAAGCCTATATAACAATTCACAAGCAATTAGATCAATAATAGAAAAACAAATTATTATTGAAAATAAAAGAAATAAAGAGGAATGAATATTTCTACTGTCTAGACTATAGAGTCAAGCTCCTATAGGGGACTATACTATGCTCTATAAAATAAAATATGTTTGGTAATCATATTCTTAAAATATATATTATATTAGAAATTAAAAATAAAATAAAACTTGTTTGATAGTATATTAGAGATGAATATGGTTTATGCATGTACTTCATGCCTGCATCTTTCCAGTGTTTTTTTTCAAAAATTTGATTTGTGAAGTGTTACAATTTTGTCATTAATGAAAACAACATGTTTTGTGTGTGTTTTCGGTTATGTATTCAAGTATAAAAAAACGAATAGGAAAAGGGAAAACATGTATCACCTATTTTGCATTATTAGTCTTTAATTATATATGTAGTTGTTTTATTCAGCTATAGCTTCACTATTTTTCAAGAAGTTTGGATGATGATGAAAAATGAAAATATGCAGTTGATATAAAAGTTGGCGGTGAAAGAAAAAAGAAAAAAAAATAAGTTTGATAATTCTATATGTTTTATAATTCATTATGTACATTTTCGTTTAAATAATTTGTTTTTATCAACAAAATAGTTTATTTGAAGTTGTTATGTCTATTTTTGTACATTTATAGATTGATGTGTGGCTTTCTCTTGTTCAAACAAGAAACCTCGACCACACATTTATAGTTTATTTAAAAATGTATTCGATTAATTAAACATATATATTTACATGTTTTCTATTATATTAAAACAAAAAAAATGATGTATTGGGACACTCATCTTTTAATGTATTCATTATAATTACTTTTAGCTACACGTGAGTGTCACTAATTATGACTGAAAAGAAAATGACATATACCTATTGTCACTAAACTGTAGGTAAACGATTTAAGAAAACAAATTTACCCCTTGTTTCTTTTTAATTTAACTTCTCATTTCCCTCGAATCAAAATCTGTTTTTTATTTTTACTTAATTGAGTTCGTCGATAAATTATTTGCTACATACTTTATTATTTTATAAAATAAATATTTTTTTAAATTAATTTTCACGATAATTCGATAAGTCAAGTTTAAAAAATATTCCACGTGTTTGTGAAAAAAAATTTCTTTTTTCATTTATCATAATTTCTATGTGGTGGGTAATATAAAGGGTTTTTGATGGTTATATCCCCTTTTTGTTTGTTTATTCCCTATCTACCCTACTTTGAAACAATATTCTTGAAATGCCCTACTTTTTCGTTCCTTCAGGAAGTCGTTCCCTGGGGAAGCGACCTCTTGAAGAGGAAATTTTTCAATGTTAACAGGGGGTCGTTTCCTGGGGAAGCGACCTCCCACTAGGTTTTTTTTTTTTTTGTTATATTTAAAGTTAGTTTATTATTAGAATTATTAATTTAATTATTTAAAAAATAAAATACTAATATTAAATTACAATAAAGTATAGTAATAAATTATAAATAAATTTATATTTTAATTATTATTATTATTATTATTATTATCATTATTATTTTTATTATAATAAATAATTATTATAGGTATAATTAAAAATTATTATAATTAAAGTGATTAATAAATAAATTAAATGATAATAAAAAATTAAATAATGATAACAATTAAATGAAAAGAAATTTATATTGATAACATGAAAATAAAATGAAATACATTAAATTATTAATTTAATTATTTAAAAAATAAAAATACTAATAATTAATTAAAAATACGTTAATAATTAATTATTAATAAATGTTATATTTTAATTATTGTTATTATTATAATAAATAACTATTATACTTTTAATTAAAAATTATTATACTTAAAATGATATTAAAAATTAAATAATAATAACAATTAAATGAAAAGAAATTGATATTGATAACTTGAAAACGAAATGAAATACATTAAATTAATAATAAAAAAGTACATCAATCAAATTTGAAAAAACAAAATACATTAAATTTATATCAATGATGTCCACCTAAATGACCCCCAGTTCCACATGTACGATGTCGCCAAACTCGTCTAGCTCTCTGAACAAGTTGCGGTTCTTCCGGTTCATCGTCATTTTGATCATTTTCTTCAATGTAAGCTGTAGATGGATTAGAACCACTGCCACCTGGTTCCATTATATTTTGGGATTGTTGATTATACATTGAATCAAATACAACATATGCCGACTCAGGAGTTGTGCACTGAGTTCCAAACAAATTATAGAGAAGCCCATCTTCTGTCGGATAACCGGGTGTTGGTATTTCTGGCACCGACGGAACGTAATACTGAGATGGTGGTGGATCGTAAAATGGAACTTCAGTAGCGACGTGTATATGAGGTGATGATGAAGACGGTCCTGCTGTGTATTGGTGTTGTGGGGTTGATTGGGAGGTCGATTGCACACGAGGATATGACGGCGGTTGTAAACGGGGATCACGAAGATATTGTTCTACAGATATAAACAATTTGGTGTGTTGTCTAAACCAAATCATATATTCTGTGCTATGACATAAAACACCTTGTACGATGTTACCTTGCAACACGTAATTATGGCGCTCATTCCAATGGTTTATTTCTTCCCTCCAAACCCAAGTCCAATTATCATCAATCCCACGCCTCATGTCGACCTCGTGATACGATTTCATGTCCTCTGGTGGTTGTGGTATTTGTTGATGTAAACCAAACTGGAATGTGACCCTATCTGTATGATGTTTTTCAACAATATGATAACAGAGTAGATAAGTACATGCACTCCAAGTGGCCCTATCTTCTTCTGAAACTTCATGTTGGAACCCGAGATAAGGTCTCCAATAAAACTGACATGTAAAAAATAAGCTAAAGTAATTATAACAAGTATAAATAATAAAATATTTAAAAAAATTCAAATAAATGTGATTTAATATATTACTTCCTCAACCATCATGTGATCAATTGTTTTTCGATATCCTTCTACGTCGTTATGAGGAACTTTAGCAAAATTTAGACCACCAGAATTAAACCTGTCGAATATAATAAAAATAAAATGTAATAAAATTATTAATATGGTAAGCAATTGGTTTTTTTTAAAAAAATATAAAAATAATATAGTTACCTCTGTGCAAGTGGAAATATCCATGGTTTGGGAGATTCAGGAGCGACACAAGACAAACGATACCATGCCCAGTTTTGCAACAATAATGCGCATCCTCCCATAGATATTACACCAGGTTTCGTTGCAAGGCATAATTCTCTATAAAGTGTAGCTAAAACAGCTGAACCCCAACTATATTGGGATACTTTGTTTAAATCTCCTAATAGTGAAAGATACTTTAGATGTACACGGTTGTTGGATTTGTCAGGCATCAATAACCCTCCGATCATACGTAGGATGTATGCTCGACATGATGCTTGTTTTTCTAATTCAGATGCATTTTCACCAACATCGTCAAATGTATCCTTAAGCCACTTTAATTTAATAGAATTACCTTTTGTTGCTCCGTCGGGTGGGATAACTCCTAAGTAATCTTGACAGATTTGTTTTACTTGCACAAAATTGGAACCACTAACAGGTAAACCGGAAACGTTTAATCCTAAAATGTAATAAACATCTTCCAAAGTTATTGTGCACTCACCTATTGGAAGATGAAATGTGTGAGTTTCAGGTCTCCATCTCTCAACCATAGCAGTGATGAGACCGACATCTATCTTATAGTTTCCGAGTTTTACCACTTCACCAAAGCCAGCCGCATGTAAATATGGTAATATGGAATCATTTGGTTTTTTGGTTACATGACCTTGACATTTGATTTTATCCTTTAAGGGAGACTAAATAAATAAAAAAATTAAATAAAATCAGAATAAATAAAAAATAAAATAATCATTTAATGAGACTAATTAAATAAATAAAATAAAATAAATAAAATAAAATAAATAAAAATTCAGAATAAATAAAATAAAATAATCATTTAATGAGACTAATAAATAAAATAAAATAAAATAAATAAAAAATTCAGAATAAATAAAATAAAATAATCATTTAATGACACTAATTAAATAAAATAAATAAAAATAAATAAAAAATTCAGAATAAATAAAATAAAATAATCCATTAATGAGACTAATTAAATAAATAAAATAAAATAAATAAAAAATTCAGAATAAATAAAATAAAATAAACATTTAATGAGACTAATAAAATAAATAAAATAAATAAAATAAAATAAATAAAAAATTCAGAATAAATAAAATAAAATAAACAATTAATGAAAATAATTAAATAAATAAAATAAATAAAATAAAATAACCAATTAATGACACTAATTAAATAAATAAAATAAAATAACACAAATAACAAATTCAGAATAAATAAAAATAAAACAATTAATGAAAATAATTAAATAAATAAAATAAATAAAATAAAATAACCAATTAATGACACTAATTAAATAAATAAAATAAAATAACACAAATAACAAATTCAGAATAAATAAAATAAAACAATTAATAAAATAAAACAATTAATAAAATAAACAATTATAAGATACTTACAAATGTTTGAATGTATTTGATTTCAGCTCGGTGATTTGTAGATGTTTGAATGTATTTGATTTCAGCTCGGTGATTTTATCAACGGATGTAAATCATCTATGCAAGGCAATCCTTGTAATATAGTTTCAACCAATTAGAAGTTTCTATTCAATATTTAATCTTGGCCATTGAATAAATTTTATCAATGGATGTAAATCATCTATGCAAGGCAATCCTTGTAATATAGTTTCAACCAATTAGATGATTCTAATCAATTTTCAATGTTGAAAAAGTTCTATAAATAGACTATCTCACCACACCTTCTACCTCATCAAACCTTCTCACCGCACCTTCTATCTCACCATACCTTCTCACCACACCTTCTATCTCACCATACCTTCTCAATCATTTAGCCATGGCTGCTCAACAAGTAATTTGTATTGTTTATTACAATGGTTCAATTGTTGATGGAGTTGAAGGAAAAACATTTGTAAGTGACTATAAAAAGGCGTTCAAAGTACATTCGGGAAGCAACCTTGCTCGTCTAAAGAATGTCATTAGAAAAAAATTACAGCTCGGTGACAACGTCACGATAAGTGATATAGTTTATCGACACCTCGTGTTCTTTCTTTGGTGAAAATACAACAAGGTTTGAACTCATGAAGATTTGCGACGATGAAGATGTTGAGTTGATGTTTGATGTTTATGCACAGTGGTCACAACTCGGCACCATCGAGTTATATGTTACCTTTGAGTCTGCTCCTCCATCAACAAACATTGATCAACCATCAACATCAAACATACCTTATCAACCCGACTTATATTCTCCATCGCAACACTATGAACCATCACAACACTATCCTCCGTCACAACACTATCCTCCATCACAACAGTACGAACCATATTCTACCCAATTAGAACAAACTCGTTCAGAAAGTTTTCAACTCCATCATCAATCTCCTCCAACAAGTCCACAATGCGATCTTCCCCTTAGTGTCTTACATAGTATCAACGACGAAGATTTCAGTGATACAAGTGAAGAGGATGAAACATACTTCGATGAATCATCTGATAATTCTGTCGATGACATTGATGGTGACGAAGATATGGAAGCAGAAGATCAACCTATTCTACCTGATTTCGATCCACCATCTCACCTGAAGAGCATCAATGTAGATACTCAACAGAAATCAAGTGAATTTGATCACTTGCTCATTAACGAAGTCCCAACAGTAGATGGAACTCTTGCGGTTGGAATGAAGTTTCAGAACAAAGATGAATGCATACATGCAATCAAGCGCTACCACATAAAACAATCATTGAATTTTGTGGTACAAAAGTCAGATTTAGAAAGGTATGTCATTTATTGTTCAGATCCAAATTGTTTGTTTAGATGTAGAGCTTCAAAACGCAAAAAAAGTGAATTGTGGGTTATTGGTAAATTGAATGTGCCTCATACATGCACAAATTCTGTATTGTCACAAGATCATACGAAGCTCGATTCTAATATGATATGTCAAAGCATAATGCAAGTTGTGAAAGTAGATCCGTCAATCAAAGTGAAGGTAATTGTTGCTCAGATTCGATCTTTACATAACTACACAGTTAGTTATAAAAAGGCATGGATAGGAAAGAATAAAGCGATCGAACAAATTTATGGCAAATGGGAAGAGTCTTACAATCAACTCCCACAATGGTTGTTGGTTATGAAAACGTTTGCTCCAGGAACTCAAATAGAAATGGAAACCATCCCAGCTTATCATGAGAATAGTTTGATAAATGAGATAACGATTTTTCATAGACTATTTTGGGCTTTCGTTCCGTGTATATCTGCGTTTAAATTCTGCAAACCAATGGTACAAGTTGATGGGACTTGGCTGTACGGAAAGTACAAAGGAACTCTATTGGTAGCAGTTGCACAAGATGGGAACGACAACGTAATTCCTATTGCTTATGCTATTGTGGAAGGTGAGACAAAAGAAGGTTGGAGTTTCTTTTTGAGAAATTTGAGAAAATTTGTCACTCCATAAGCCAACATTTGTTTGATTTCCGATAGACATGAATCTATTAAGAGTGCTTATAATAATCCGAATAATGGGTGGCAAGATCCTCCGTCAAAGCATATGTTCTGCGTCCGACATATTGCACAAAATTTTACAAGGGAATTTAAAGACAATGCTTTGAAGAAAAAGTTATTTCTATGGGTAATAGTTTCATTCTTAATTTTTATAATTTTCTTAATTTTTAATAATTTTATTCTCAATTTATATAATTGTCTAATGTTTTAATACAGGTTACTCTATCAACGAGCCTACATATCGATACTACCGTAGAGAAATCGGCATGCTAAATTCGGATGCTTTGAAATGGTTAGACAACATACCTCGACAAGATTGGATTCAAGCATTCGATGGAGGTAGTCGTTGGGGTCAGATGACAACCAACCTTGTGGAGTCAATCAACGCAGTATTAAAAGGCCCGCGCAACCTTCCCATCACTACTTTGGTGCAATCGACTTATTTTAAAACAGGGACACTATTTCCAACCATGGGAAAACAACACGCATCGATTTTAGCTTCTGGTCAGGTATACACAAAACCTTGCATAGATTTTATGAAATTGGAAATAAGTAAATCCAATAGTCATAGGGTGGATAGTTTTGATCGGAGCAACCATACTTTCATGGTGCATGAGACAGTGGTTCCAAGAGAAGGGCGACCAATTGGTCATTTCAGTGTAAACCTTTCTAACAATCGCACCACTTGTTAGAAAGGTTTACACTGAAATGACCAATTGGTCGCCCTTCTCTTGGAACCACTGTCTCATGCACCATGAAAGTATGGTTGCTCCGATCAAAACTATCCACCCTATGACTATTGGATTTACTTATTTCCAATTTCATAAAATCTATGCAAGGTTTTGTGTATACCTGACCAGAAGCTAAAATCGATGCGTGTTGTTTTCCCATGGTTGGAAATAGTGTCCCTGTTTTAAAATAAGTCGATTGCACCAAAGTAGTGATGGGAAGGTTGCGCGGGCCTTTTAATACTGCGTTGATTGACTCCACAAGGTTGGTTGTCATCTGACCCCAACGACTACCTCCATCGAATGCTTGAATCCAATCTTGTCGAGGTATGTTGTCTAACCATTTCAAAGCATCCGAATTTAGCATGCCGATTTCTCTACGGTAGTATCGATATGTAGGCTCGTTGATAGAGTAACCTGTATTAAAACATTAGACAATTATATAAATTGAGAATAAAATTATTAAAAATTAAGAAAATTATAAAAATTAAGAATGAAACTATTACCCATAGAAATAACTTTTTTCTTCAAAGCATTGTCTTTAAATTCCCTTGTAAATTTTTGTGCAATATGTCGGACGCAGAACATATGCTTTGACGGAGGATCTTGCCACCCATTATTCGGATTATTATAAGCACTCTTAATAGATTCATGTCTATCGGAAATCAAACAAATGTTGGCTTATGGAGTGACAAATTTTCTCAAATTTCTCAAAAAGAAACTCCAAACCTTCTTTTGTCTCACCTTCCACAATAGCATAAGCAATAGGAATTACGTTGTCGTTCCCATCTTGTGCAACTGCTACCAATAGAGTTCCTTTGTACTTTCCGTACAGCCAAGTCCCATCAACTTGTACCATTGGTTTGCAGAATTTAAACGCAGATATACACGGAACGAAAGCCCAAAATAGTCTATGAAAAATCGTTATCTCATTTATCAAACTATTCTCATGATAAGCTGGGATGGTTTCCATTTCTATTTGAGTTCCTGGAGCAAACGTTTTCATAACCAACAACCATTGTGGAGTTGATTGTAAGACTCTTCCCATTTGCCATAAATTTGTTCGATCGCTTTATTCTTTCCTATCCATGCCTTTTTTATAACTAACTGTGTAGTTATGTAAAGATCGAATCTGAGCAACAATTACCTTCACTTTGATTGACGGATCTACTTTCACAACTTGCATTATGCTTTGACATATCATATTAGAATCGAGCTTCGTATGATCTTGTGACAATACAGAATTTGTGCATGTATGAGGCACATTCAATTTACCAATAACCCACAATTCACTTTTTTTGCGTTTTGAAGCTCTACATCTAAACAAACAATTTGGATCTGAACAATAAATGACATACCTTTCTAAATCTGACTTTTGTACCACAAAATTCAATGATTGTTTTATGTGGTAGCGCTTGATTGCATGTATGCATTCATCTTTGTTCTGAAACTTCATTTCCAACCGCAAGAGTTCCATCTACTGTTGGGACTTCGTTAATGAGCAAGTGATCAAATTCACTTGATTTCTGTTGAGTATCTACATTGATGCTCTTCAGGTGAGATGGTGGATCGAAATCAGGTAGAATAGGTTGATCTTCTGCTTCCATATCTTCGTCACCATCAATGTCATCGACAGAATTATCAGATGATTCATCGAAGTATGTTTCATCCTCTTCACTTGTATCACTGAAATCTTCGTCGTTGATACTATGTAAGACACTAAGGGGAAGATCGCATTGTGGACTTGTTGGAGGAGATTGATGATGGAGTTGAAAAACTTTCTGAACGAGTTTGTTCTAATTGGGTAGAATATGGTTCGTACTGTTGTGATGGAGGATAGTGTTGTGACGGAGGATAGTGTTGTGATGGTTCATAGTGTTGCGATGGAGAATATAAGTCGGGTTGATAAGGTATGTTTGATGTTGATGGTTGATCAATGTTTGTTGATGGAGGAGCAGACTCAAAGGTAACATATAACTCGATGGTGCCGAGTTGTGACCACTGTGCATAAACATCAAACATCAACTCAACATCTTCATCGTCGCAAATCTTCATGAGTTCAAACCTTGTTGTATTTTTCACCAAAGAACACGAGGTGTCGATAAACTATATCTACTTATCGTGACGTTGTCACCGAGCTGTAATTTTTTTCTAATGACATTCTTTAGACGAGCAAGGTTGCTTCCCGAATGTACTTTGAACGCCTTTTTTATAGTCACTTACAAATGTTTTTCCTTCAACTCCATCAACAATTGAACCATTGTAATAAACAATACAAATTACTTGTTGAGCAGCCATGGCTAAATGATTGAGAAGGTATGGTGAGATAGAAGGTGTGGTGAGAAGGTATGGTGAGATAGAAGGTGCGGTGAGAAGGTTGATGAGGTAGAAGGTGTGGTGAGATAAGTCTATTTATAGAACTTTTTCAACATTGAAAATTGATTAGAATCATCTAATTGGTTGAAACTATATTACAAGGATTGCCTTGCATAGATGATTTACATCCATTGATAAAATTTATTCAATGGCCAAGATTAAATATTGAATAGAAACTTCTAATTGGTTGAAACTATATTACAAGGATTGCCTTGCATAGATGATTTACATCCGTTGATAAAATCACCGAGCTGAAATCAAATACATTCACCGAGCTGAAATCACATCTTTGTACAAATCACGAGCTGAAATCAAATACATTCAAACATTTGTAAGTATCTTATAATTGGTTATTATATTAATTGTTTTATTTTATTAATTGTTTTATTTTACTGAATTTGTTAATTTTGTTTTAATTTTATTTTATTTATTTAATAGGTGTATTAATTGGTTATTTATTTTATTATTTATTTTTATTTAATTATTTCATTAATTGTTTATTTATTTATTCTGAATTTGTTATTGTGTTTATTTTATTTTATTTATTTAATTAGTGTCATTAATTGGGTTTTTATTTATTTATTTTATTTATTTAATTATTTTCATAATTTGTTTTTTTATTTTTATTCTGAATTTTTTAATTTATTTTATTTATTATTTATTTATTTTATTAGTCTCATTAAATGTTGATATTTTATTTATTCTGAAATTTTTTATTTATTTTATTTATTCTCTTAATTAGTCTCATAATGGATTATTTTATTTTATTTATTCTGAATTTTTTAATTTTTTATTTATTTAATTAATTATGTATTAAAATGATTATTTATTTATTAATTCTGAAATTTTTATTATTTTATTTATTTTATTTAATTAGTCCTCATTAAATGATTATTTTATTTTATTTATTCTGAATTTCTTATTTATTTTATTTTATTTATTTTTTACTAACTGTGGATTATTTCAATTGAGTCGCTATAAATGAGTTTATTCTCTTAATTTTTTTCTTTTTAAGTCTAGATTTTGTATTTAATCTATATAGAAGATTTAAGATCCACCCTTAAAGGAACATTAGATCAAATGTCACAGAACAGTTTATAGCCAGAAAAACCATAAATGATTCTCATAGAGCTGATTATTTTTATGTTCGTCCTAGCATGGCATTGTTGGTGAGTGGAAGGGTAAAAATATCCGGGGAAAATATTACTATTATGGATTTTGTCGGGTCTATCAACTCTCTATGATTGAGAGGATTGGAGACCTTGGAAACTGCCCACGACATTTCATCTTCCAATAAGGTGAGGCACAGATAAGCTTTGGAATATGTTTATTATCTATTGAGTGTATATAGAAAACTTTCCGGGGTTTACATCGTGCAATTAAGCTTGGCTGCTTCAATTGGTGCAAGTAAAACAAACTATGTAGAAATTACTTAGGAGTGTATATCCCAACCGACGGAGCAAACTAGCAATTATGTAATTTCTAGTATTTATATATTAAAGTGCGTCACAAAAGGATACATTTGGACGAGTTGGTGAAGAATGACAGTCTGAATTAGAAAACAAGGCATCATGTCGAGCATTACATCTCTACGTAGTGAATCGAGGGTCACTTCGATATGTTCCTGACAAATCAACAACCGTGTACATGTAAAGGTGAGTCTTTTCTAAATTCCATATCTTATCGAGAAATATTAAACAAAGTATCATGCCAATATAGGTTGGGTTACTTGTTTTAGCTACGATTCGTTTCAATTAGAGAAATTATTTGGTCTATTGGCAACGAAACCTGGTGTAAAATCTATGGGAGATGCGCATTATTGTTCATGTAAACTGGCATGGTACCGGGTTTGTTTGTGTCGCTCCTGAATCTCCCAAACATGGATATTTCCACTTGCAAGAGGTAACATATTATTTTTAATTTTTTAAAAAAACACACTTGGTATTACATATTAAATAATTTTATTAACATTTTTATTTTTATTATATTCGACAGGTTTAATTAAGCTTGGTGGTCGTACAAATATGTGCTATAAGTTCTGCGTTCTTATAACTGTCAGGAGACGTATATGAACAAACCACACAAGAACAAGCTATTCGATAGCGGAGGAAGTATTTGTAACTTAATTGCAACATTTAAGATCTGGAATTTTTTTTAAAATATTTTATTAATTTATACTTGTTATGAGATTACTTTAGCTTTATTTTACAGGTCGAGTTAAATTGATTGGAGACCTTATCTCGGAGTCTCTCAAGCATCGAGAAGAGGGTTGTCGAGTTAAGAAGAAGGGGCACTTGGAGTGCATGTACTGTAAGTCCTTACTCTGTTATCAATATAGTTGAAACATTCATGATAACTAAGATTAGGTCAATCTCACACAGTGTTGGGAGTTTTACATTGAAATTCACAAGATATCCGAAAAGCGCAACTCTAGAAAAGGGACAAGAATCGGTATCAGGAGGTCGCATGGAGCGCGTGGGATTGATGATAATTGGAACTTGGGTTTGGAGGAGACGACATCATTAAAGAATGGACATCCTGAGCCATTGGAAGAGCGCCATAGACTGATTAGGTGTTAGGCGTAAGTAAGCATCGTACAAGGATGAAGTTTAGTTATTGTCAAGCATAGAATATAATGATTTGGGTTTAAGCAACGAAGACCAATTTGTTATATGTAAACAAATCTTCGTGGATCCCCGGTTTACAACGCCGTCATATCCTCGTGTGCAATCGACCCTCGAACTCCACAAATTCAACCGACTCACAAACACCAAATAACAGCAGGACCGTTTCATCATCAACTCTCATTACACGTGCTACTGAAGTTCCATTTTACCGATCCACCACCACTCAAGTATTACGTTCCGTCGGTTAGTTAAAATACCAACACCCGGTTATTCGATACAAGAAATGATAATGGGTCTTCTCTCTATTTGTTGTTGTAAACTGAAGTGGCACTATCTCCTGATTCGCATTTATGTTGTTATTTGTTCAATTGTAAAATCACAATCCCAAATTATATATAGGAGAACTAAGGTGGGAGTGGTTTCTAGATCCACTACAGCTTTACATTGACGAAAAAAGACAAAATGACCGATGAACAGCGGAAAAGAGAACGCAACTTGTTCAGAAGCCAAGACGAGTTGGCGACATGTACTTGGAACAATTCTATGTTAGGTATATCCAATTGAGTATAAAAGTTGATGGTATTTATGTTGTTGTCAAAGTTCAATTGAATTGGATAGTACTTTCTTTAATATTATTAATTTAATGTATTTCATTTGGTTTTCAAAGCTTATCAATATAATTTTCTTTCAATTTTATAATTGTTATTATTTATTTATTTATTATATTATTTTAATTATGAACAGCATAGATTTAATTATCTTTTAATTACAAGTATAGGATTAGTTATTTATTATAAATAATAACAAAATTCATAACACGACATAACACTTTATTTGAGATAGATTAAGTGTGCATATTAACCGTATTTTTAATTAATTTTAGTATTTTATTTTTAAATAATTAAATTAATAATTTAATGTATTTTCATTTTATTTTCATCTGTAGTCGCACTAGTACATTTCTTTTCATTTAATTTTTGTGCATTATTAATCTCATTTATTATTCACTATGTAAATATTATTGCTTATTAATTAATGCAACCACTAAAATTATATATAATAATTAATAATTTATACTTATAATAATTATTTTTATAATAAAAAATAATGATAATAATAATACATAAAATTTATGAAAGAATTAAAAGTCATTTAAATTTTATTACAAATTATTACTATATCTTTATTGTAATTCAATTTATTAGTATTTCTATTGATTTAAATCAATTTAAATTAATAATCTAGATAATAAACTACTGTTAAAATATAACAAAAAAAAAACATAAAGCCTAGGGTGGGCGCACTCAGGTTTCGCTTCCCCTCCATAACAGGGTAACGGATCCCGCCCTGTTAACAAAATAGGAGGAGGAAAAACTTCTCCTAGTTCAAACTGGAGGTCGTTGACGCGCAAAGGGAAGACTTATATGCGCACACGGCTATAGCAAGCATAAGTATAACAAGGCAATCTATCAAAGATCATTTTGTTTCTTATAACTAGGTAAGACACTAGAATGGCGGAAATAACACAAAAAACAAAAATAGGAATTAACGCAATCAAAACAGCCTTATAATTTATACCCAACCAAACGGAATAAGATAATATAATGCATAAATGAAAAAAGAAACTTAAATTTTTGATCTCACAACTGGAATTAATTTTCATTAAACTGGACCCATATGAATCTGAATTATCGTGCACAATCTTAATTTAAAATAGTGATACATATTTAGTCATAAAAATTAATCAACGAAAGTTATGTAAGACGAATATGTAATTATGCGACGAACTCAATTAAAATAAAATAATAAACACAGATTATTATTGTATTCGAGGAAATGAGAAGTAATTATAAAAGAAAGACTAGGGGTTAAATTTGTTTTTCTTAAATATCGTTAACCTACAGTTTAGGCAATAGGTATATTAGTCATTTTCTTTTCAGTCATATAAATTAGTGACACTCACGTGTACTAAAAGTTAATTATAATGAAATGAATTAAAAGATGAGTGTCCCAATACATCATTTTTTTTTGTTATTAATATAAATTAGAAAAACATGTAAATAAATTATGTATTATTAATCGAATACATTTATTTAAAATAAAACTTATAAAATAGTGTGGTCGAGTTTTCTTGTTGAACAAGAGAAATAGCCACACAATCAACTCTATAAAATGTCAGAAATAGACAAACAACATCAAAATATCACATATTTTTGATAAAATACAATTAATATTAAAACGAAATGTACATTAAAGATATTTTAAAAAAATATAGAAGTTATACATACATTATGTTTTTCTTTTTCTTCCCCGCCAAGTTTTATATAAGCTGGCTATATTTCATTTTTCATCATCAATCAAACTTCTTGAAAAATAGTGAAGCTATAGCTGAATAAAACAACTACAATATAATTAAAGACTAATATGCAAATATAGGTGATACATGTTCCTAATTCCACTAATTCGTTTATTTTTTTATAACTTGAAATAACTAATAAGAAACACTCACAAAACTGTTGTTTCACTATATAATGACAAAAGTAGTAACCCTTCACAAATACATAATTTTGAAAAATAAAAAACTACAGAGGAAAGATGCAGCAGTAGAGTTATAGCATAATAACATATTCATCTCTAATAATACTATATCAAAAACAAGTTTTTTTATTTATTTTT